>CM035111.1:16918618-17227074 GCA_020205505.1 Panax japonicus
AGTAGTAAGGGACCTCACTACAGTACTATCTGTAACAACGATATCTCGAGCAGATATAGTGCTATCCCGCTCAATGAGCACTGCATCTCTAGATGATCAGGCCTCATCCCGCTCAAAAATAGTGGTATCTCTATGGGCTAAGGCATCATCTCTCTAATAGAGTGACATCTCTCCCAGCCAGAGCTGTCAACATCAAGGCCCTAGCCTGATCTCTCTCAAAGGTCATCAGATGAAGACTCTACTCGAAATACTCTGCTGAATGCTGGATCATAGTGGCAATCATGCTGGGAGAATCTACAAGAGCTGCTGGCAACCCGGTGTATAGCTCTTCCTCGTTGTGAGAATCAGTGTCCTCCATGGTCTCTCCACCATCTGAATCAATCCCCGACACTATGGATGTTACCGCAGCTGATGCAATCTTTATCTCCATCCATGCAGAATACTCTATCGAATAGCCCAGATGGCTAACAGAAAACTCAACACTCTTATTCTGATCCCAATACGCATACACCCTGGAGCTGTCCTCTCCTGACAAATGCCGAGATGATAAATGCTGACCTAATGCCCCCTTAAAAGGATAGACATCCTGAAACTGGTTAAACTGTGGCATCACAGCCAGTGGGTGATATATGGTCATACCTCCAAACTAGCCAGAGGGAGATAATCCATGCCCGATGTATGAGTAATGAAGCTGTAAGGTGAGCTGAGCCCTGTACACGACAAAATGTCAAATGGATCCCCGATCCCTGCTAAAAACACCGACCAGGATATAAAGTCTATACACTTCGCTGGCTGAAAGGAGTAAGACATGGCTATCTCATGGGAAAAATAGTACCCATGCCGTCAGAATGTGCCAATCGGTCTCAAGTGTGACATGAACCATACATACAACATGACCGAGCTGCCTATGAACACCCCTGCAAGATATGTGTGACAATGCGTGGCTGAACTCAGTATCTCTGCCACAATCATCGGTAGAATGGTATGACCCTCCCTGAGAGCTCTCACCGCCATTACAACACTGATGTCCAGCTCATCCATGTATAGTGACATGTATAAATAAGCCACTACGCACATCAGGAGTACGTCTACTCTGGCGACTCGCCACTGATCCTCTGATGTGGTGAAATCCCTAGAGTGCTGTGCATAGCTGTCCAATGAGCCAAATCTGTCTATCAGAAAATGCTAGGACAATACATGACCGGATGTAATCTCATCCTGTGCTGCTCTACGCCTCAACCCGGTGATGGTCATAAACTGCCAGCACATATCTTTGACGGCTATCCAAGTGTAAGGCCTGTCCAATGGCAAAGCTATCAACCGCTCACATTCCTCTAAGGTGGGAGTCAGCTCCTAGGTTCCAAACCAGAAAACATGCCTCTTCGGTACCCAATACTCTAGCATGCCATCTACAAAGCCCAATGGAACCTAGAACATCAGGAGGCCCATGGAATGCTGCAATAGCTGATCTACAATCACCCTATCTGAAGGGGATACACTATCATACCAAGATCTCAAGCAGGAGGCCACCAATACTAGTGGGGTGTGATCAATGCGGCTAACTATCGAGGAAGACATCTGTATGGGCCGTATCATAAGACCATCCAGGGGTCAATGTTGAACATCTCTGGACATACATATGCATGACATAATACATGCATAACATAATACATGCATGACAAATAATAGATGACAATATGATGTAGGGAATGAGAAATAGTACATACATTTCTTAGTACATCATCATCTAAATACATTATATCTGTACATCAAAAAATACAGGGAAATGGGGCACATATGCCCTACAACTAACACAGGCCTATCAAAAGATATAACAAGAATGGGGCATAATAAAACCAATATCTAACAGAGGCCTATCAAAAGATATAATGAGAAAATACATTAGAAGAAGTCAATGGTGTTGATGTCTACATTATCCATCCTGTCCACCTGATATAACTCCTCCCGAGTCACTGGATCTCCGCCAAGAGGGATGTCAGGCCTATACAAGGGAGGATCTGTACCGGCAAAGCCATATGGGTTATCTAAAGGGCCAGCCCTTGAGATGGAAGGATCAAAAGTATCAGCCTCTGAAGGATCTCTGCCCAAATGCCGAATGAAAATTTTTTCTCGGTCCAACTACCGGGTTAAACTGTAAATCTGTGTCAAATGAGTCAGATCTCGGACACAGGACATCCAATCCGTCATCATCACAGATCCAGGAACCATATCCTTCATGAACTCGGTGGCGCGAGTCTGGGCTCCGATGGTACGAGGGGACCACCAGTGGTATAATGCCTCCTAAGTAAACGGACCCTCTAACAAAGTAAAGCCGTCAACACCCATCAACGAGATATCACCGACAAACGACTGCGACACAGGTCAATAACGCCTAGCAGGAGGAAAGATCGGTACACGAATCTCTCTTGTGGTGCTCCTAATAACACGCTCTCCCAAATAGAGCTCCCATCCTCCATATGTGAAGAGAGGAATCCGGCGGGTGGACATCACATACTCGACACCAGTCAGGTATCCATCCTCAAAGTCGATGATCAAATGTTCCCCAGAGTAGGGAACCCAAGTGATGGCATCAGCTGTCAACAACTCCAACTGTATGCGACAATGGGTGAAACCCTCAGCTACAGGAACCTCCACCAAAATGGAGTGATGCGATCGTCATCCTCGTGGATAAGTATCTAAACCTAACACACTAATAGGACGCAAACATGGAAGCCTCTCATAGGCCCAGAATTGCCAACACAAAGGCAAACATCTGCTGTCAGTCAACACTCTTAACCTGTACATGGGAAATTAAGAGAAATACTCACCAGCAGAAACAGGTAAAATCCTAGCCATGCCTCTGTCAAGCCCTACGAACGCATGCGCATTCCCCTGAGAAAATAGGCAAAGGTGTAGGAGCCCTAATCATACTCTCCAATACGGTCCACCTCTCGAGTGGTGCTGATCAAAGCGAATGACACCGTGAAAGAATTGTCTGCTATGAAACAATCCCTGATAATAACTAGGAACAATCGCCGAAGAATGCGATCCCTGACTTTCACATCAGCATACATGAGATCACTCAACAGCCCACTCATAGCATCTACGCTCAAAGGACCTATACGAACGGTCCTGCTCTTGAGTGCCTCAGCCGAAACTCCTAGCAAGGATCTGATGGCAGTCGGGGGTAATGTTCACTTTATAAGGCACTAGCGTCCCTCCAAACTCCATACCTGTGATAAATCGCCAATCCATCGGCGTCATCACCACCTCATAGTCTAACAAATAGAGAGACTGAGTCTGGTGAAACTATTGCTTAGACAATGCCCTGAGGTAACCCCAGGGACAACGACGGAGATGAATGGAAAATAACGCCCCAAAGCCCCAACCATGCACAATCCCTCGGTAATCTGGATGCAGAGCCTGATATAGGGAGTGTATGTTGAACCAGTTCCCTCGAGGCTGCGTAAAGCTGGGAACCTACACCACAAATAAAGATCAACATCAGAATCCCGACTCCTCATCAATAGGAAAAAGGAAGATCAAACCCAACTTTTACCTCGTTTGCCTACAAGTAAACTGAGGGGTGGAAACTGACATCACCTAGAAGATCTGGAATTATCATATTAATGCCTGAAAGATCCCTGTGGGGAGCATGAGCAGCAGGAGTTAGAGCCACAACTGGTACATCCTCCTCCTCATCTTCAACAGTTGGTATATCAACCCGGACATGACGAATCACTGCCTCCATCAAACGACGAGGCTGTCTGACTGAACGGTGTCGAGGCACTTCAGAAGCCCTCCTCCGCACACCTAAAGTGGTCCTGTGGGAACTATTCGGCTGATCCAGATCCATAATATCTGGACACAAGTCTCCAAATCACCTTAGAAAGGGTGTGGTAAATTCTAACTTGGAGCTTTTCAAATGAATTCTATGACTACATGCTTGCATGTATTACTTTAACATACGCCTACAGTATAGTTAAAAATGCATGACTACCCAGTGCCTAGACCCATGGAATTTTTTTTCCATAGTCTCCTTTGTAACAAGGACTATCCACATGCGCATAGGCATGACTAGGTGGACATTCAGTAGCACACCTACCCACAATCATAAACATCCTATATGCATGAACATGTCAAAGGCACAATCCATGATGGTAGACTAGGTACCAGGATTACTTTGCTTTACTACCTTTGCTCATGTGTCCTCAAAAAAGATAAGAAATAACAGAAAAAGGTGCCAATTAAACTGTTTTAAAAGTTAATTTTTTTCACATCATTATGTTCAGCATGGTTAAATACTAACATTTACTAAATTGAATATTTTTTTATCAAGTCATATAGGCAAGCATATTCACTACTATGTGTTTAGATGTATTTCATATGATAACTCTTTTTCCAACGAACAAAACAGGAAAAGAAGACATGCATATGTTACCAGGATAGTGTGAAACACTTGTACGGTGACATAATTCACAGAAAGCGGCCCGAACTCAGCAAATCTGAAGAAGAACTCTCAGATTCTCTATGTGGCTCAGCGTGAAAGTGACTTATGAAAGGCAAGCAGCCTACAAGTACACCCACGGTTGGCCGCAAGTGTATCTACGGCTGCCGCAGGTGTACTTGCAGCTACCTTATATGGGTCCCACCCCTCCAGCTTGGACCATTTAAGTTGCAAAGTGTAAAGCCCCTAAATCCGGGTACTTAAAACCCGAGCTCGGTGCTTCACGATACCATTTCTATGAGCGGAATAATGCTAATAATAATAACAATAATATAAAGACCAACTTAATTTACATATTCATTAGAGTCTGAATCCTAAGTACGTAACCTTTATACATTCATTACAACCCATGATAGATAATATATATCATACTTGTCTTAATAATATCAAACTAATACATAAACTACCATAAATCTTATTTGGTTAGCATTCCGTTCCCTTTGTTTCTGCATGAGCTTTCTGGTTCTTCACACTTAGCTGAAAACATTTAAATTAAGCAAGGATGAGCATTTGAGTGCCCAACAAGTAATAACAATTATATATATATATATATATAAGCTGAAAGAATTTAAATGTTTTCTTTGTACTACCCTTCTACAACAAGTCAATAGTTGTGAAGTAATCTTAACCGATAATAATAACATAACAACTCTCTTTCAAATTTTTGAAACTACATATTGACTATAACTGGGGTTATGGTGACATACTATGAACATTGTTTTTATTTTCGAAAAGGTTAAACAGAAATTCATCTGCAAACCGTCATAACTTACGGGCACGGGGTGTTATCAGCCCATTTATGCCCTGCATTGATCAATACTACGTGCAAGAACGAGGGTATCGTTCACTCTGTCCACCTTGGGTGCATAAAAAGTTTTCCCATGTAGGGATGTTCATACTTGTCCGGGTTCCAAATCAAAGGTTTTATCTTGTTCAACAATAATCTATAATTCAACATATATGTATACGGGTAATTGACAATGGTATATCAACATGTGATTAAATACAATGATTATCCAAGTGAGGACACTTGTATAACCATTTATAGAAATTAACGAACAGAATATATATATCTGAATTACCATATACTAACATGTTGATAATTAATGAGCGTATATAATATAAGGTTTATAATCTGTACCGTAATAATATAATTCATAAATATTCTTACTCATGTTCACTGCATAAAGAAAATGCAAAGGTAAGATATTTGCCTTATGCGCTGATTACAGTTCACAACTTAGTTTTATCGTTTATATCACGACCTATCATTAATCAGATCATTCGTTCGATTAGAACAATATACTATAATATATAATACTGCATTTCGCAGTCAGCACATAACCTAATCACATTATTACCCATGTTTAACAACCATTAAATCACAAATAATCACATATCTAATTAAATTATCTAAGTCCAAATCAATGTCTGAAACATGTCGGTGTACCGACTGCTTTATCGGGTAATTATCGAGTCTAAGACTCTGTCCTGTAACTTAGTATCAGTCATATTATTTTTAAATGACTTATAATAATTTTAAAACATTTATTATAATTTATCATGAATTTTCAAACATCGAAATTATTATTAAATGATTTAAATATTAAATAATTCTATTATCATTAATATTTAATTAATATTAAACTATTAATGAAATCATTTCCAAAATATTAAAGTTATTTATAATAACTTAGAATATTTTTAAAGTATTTATATTATCCTTAAATGATTTTTAAAATATTTAAAATCATTTTTAAATAATTATCATTAATATTTAAGTATTAATGTACTATTTATCAAAATATTAAAAGTCATTAATTATAACTTAAAATATTTTTAATTCATTTATATCCTTTTTAAATGATTTTTAAATTAATAAAACCATTTTTAAACTATTTATTTAATATAATTATTAAATAAATTTAATATCATTAATAATTAATAATTATTAATATTAAATTATTAATGAAATTATTCTTTAAATATTAAAAGTTATATTTTATAACTTAAAATATCTTTAAACACTTTATTTTCATTTAAAATGATTATTATAATATTAAAATCATTTTAAACTAAATTATTTAATATAATTATTAAATAACTTTAATATCATTAATAATAATTAATTAATAAAATTTACCTTTAAATATTGAAATTTATATTTTATAACTTAAAATATTTTTAAATACCTTATTATTATTTAAAATAATTTTTAATATAATAAAATTATTTTTAATTAATTTATTTAATTCAGTTAGTAAATAACTTAATTATCATTAATATTAATTTATTAATGAAATTTATAACAAAATATTAAAAGTCATTAAAAATAACTTAAAATATTTTCTTATATCATAATATAATTTTAAATGATTTTTCAAATATTAAAATCATTTTTAACTAATTTATTTAATATTATAATTAAATAAATTAAATAATTTTAATATTCCAAAAATATTAAATATTTATGAAATATACTCAAAATAAATAAAAACTAATTTTTAGAATTTAAAATAATTTATTTGCTATTTTTAATAATTAAAAACTATTATTTTTCCATTTATTTAATTAAATTAATTAATTTCCAGAAAATAATATAATTAAAATGAATTGTTTGTCGCTAAAGACCACCTATAGTGACAGAACTGTCGCTATAGGTGTTCTTCATGTTCTTCATGCAACCCAGATCTTCATACACAGTTACCGAGTGGCCTCATTTGACCAATATTTCTGATCGGTTCATGATGTTTCACCACATGTTGTTGATCCGATCTTGTAGTACTCGTGCAAGACTACATGATTCAGCCACCAACAGGTTCACAACATAACACAAATGCAAGATCTAGGCTCATGAACAAGCTGTCAGAGCTGTTCTTTATTTCTGGGTTACCTATAAATGAAGAACAGTTCTACTGTCCATTTTTGGGCTTCTACAACTTGTAATCCTTGTAATGGTTTAGTGATTTACAAGATGCAGTATATAACCAACATTCAAGTGAGTAGATCTATCACAAAAAAATCATAACAACACAACCGCGAGATCTATACTGGTCAAAGTATGTCAGAGGACACGTTCAAACGTTTTCTGGGTTACCTAGAAAACGTGAACTGTGATCAACTGAACTACTTTGACCAGTCAATGAATCCAGTATATTTGATATATAAAGGTTATAAATACATGAATCAACATTTAACATAACATACTACAATATTGTTTCAACAACAAACTCAAAACAGCTACAACCTGACAGATCCAAGGCCAACAAATACTTGTCAGACGCTTGTTCTCGGTTTCTGGGCTACCCAGAAATGGCCCGGTCAATGCCGGTCAACGATCTTTGACCGGTTATAACTTATAATATACACATTCAATGACCCTGATTCAACTTGCAGACTAAATAACACATACACGACTACAACTAAAAGCTTTCAAAACACAAAAATCTTTACAGATCACAGAGATATAAGGACTGACATTCGTTCTTAGAGGACAAAAAATTATTTTTTCCAGATTTTGTAGATCTTCAAATCCGAGCATCTAGATGTTATGGATCTAACATCTAGCAACCCAGATCATCTTTAGACACCGTATACAACATATTTAACACAAAAAAACATCTAACATAGGATCAATTGACAGATTTTCAAGTAGGGTTTATACCTTTACTTTGATCAATCTTGATCTAAGGCTACTGATTTGTTTTTGATGTTAGTGGGGCTCAGTTCTTGACTAATCTTAGGAGAGAATTTCGGAGGTGAGAGCTTGAGAGAGATAAGTGGAGTGTTTGGAGAGAAATGAGCTAAATGGTGATTTTCTCTCTCTCTTGATCTATATATACTAGTGTATGATGCATGTATTGCTGATAATTGAGGCTGGTTGCTGGCATTTAAAGTCAATAAAAAGTCTAGGGTTGGTCACCAACTCAACCAACTCTAACACTTGGCAAAATTCAATAATATAAGAGGGGTATTTTGGTTATTTGGTTGGGAATTTTAATGGAAATCTTGTCATTTGGCAAACCATTAGGGTTTGAACCTTAGGGTTTAACACAAATCAAATGTAGGATTTCTAATTTAGGGTTTGCACAAAAATAAAATTAAATAAATTTTAGTTTCTAAAATTTTGAAATTAGGGTTTCTTAATTATGATTAATTTTCTAATTACACTATATATAAACATTAGTGTTGTAGTGACCACTAATTAGCATTTAGCTTATAATTAGCAAATTAGGGTTACCAAATTAGCAAATTAGGGTTACTAATTTAAGATTTAGAGTTTCTAGTTAATTAGGGTTTTCAAAATTTATTAGGACTTTCCCAATTAACAATTATAATTCTAATACTTGTAAATTAATCACCTTATCATGATTACAACAAATCTTAAACTCTAATTTGAGTTTCAAATTAGGGTTTTCTCATTTCCGAAATTAGGGTTTTATAATTATGGTTTTCTAAAGAATTTATTCAAGGTTTCTTAAATTAGGGTTTACCTAATTAATCAAATCATTATATAATACACAACATAATTCATATAACACAGTTATATAACAGTCTTAAACTCACAATTAATTTTCAAATTAGGGTTTCCCCCTAGTAAAACTAGGGTTTAACCAATTAATATTAGGGTTTTGAAATTATAAACCATAATTGACCAACCATCCTCAATACGTACTTACAGTACATATTTATAGCACTGAAAAATTAAAATATAATTAATATTATATTATTATTCTATTTCCTTGATAAAAATCCAAAATTAGGGTTTAGATTCTATATCTGATTTATTCTTCATATTTAACCTTAATAATTAAGGTAAAATAATTAACTTAATAATCTGTACTAAAATTCATATAATAAAATAATTATTATAATTATTCTAAAAATCACTTCATATATTATTTAAATAATATATGATTATATTTTTATGGAAAATAATTAATATACACATTTCTATCTTAAAATTAATTATTATAAAAATATACTTTATAATAATCAATAATTTTAAAATAAATTTATTTATAAATATTTATGTAATAAATATATTTTTATTTACCACATAAATACATATACACATTATCTTGTACAAATTCTCATCCTTAAAATAATAAAAAAAATTTATACGCAAAATTTCTGATTTATTTATATAGAAAATATCGGGTTGTTACATTCACCCTCCCTTATAAAGATTCCGTCCCCGGAATCACCGTTTTAAAAAACCTACACATATACGGTTACATAGTATACACAATCTTTGCAAGTAGATCTTGATCAACTTTGATCGAACTGATCGTTAACTATTCACATAAAGCTTGTCTTTCTGATTAAACGAAAATTTAATTTCTAAAAGAACTCAAATTCCTCCCTCAAAATTTCTTTATAAAATAATTTACTATAGATAAGAAAATCATGCATAAGAAAATAAAAGTTATACGAATAATACCTGGAATTCCATTGCCAGCTCCTGCCGTATCCTGGACTGTCATATTGTAGACCCATGCGGTAGATTTTGTTGGCTTGCTCGATGACGTAGGTCCCGTGATTGCTAAAGTCCCACTGCCAGTGCCCGTGTTCACACTTCCTGCCTCTGCCCTCTTCTTCGGACAATCCTTCACCTTGTGCTCAATTGATCCGCACAGAAAACATCCACTGTTCATCCTAGGACTGGGGCAGTTGGGAGAGATATGGTGTGACGCACCCAAAATTAGGTATACATCACCCATTCTGAGTCGCCAGATACATGATACAAAATTCAAATTCAACTTCATTTATACAACTGTTGAACTGTCGTATAGAATACGACCACAGTTAACTGTGAGTTTTAATATAAATGTATATAACTCTCATGGTGCCTCGACCACAACCTTATAATGGTAATTTAGATAAAAGTATAATCAAAAACTGTTTTAGAAATTAAAATCTTTAGGAAGTGCTCAAGGAAACCTTCGTACATGGGAGGCCATGTGTCTAGGTTATAATAGATATCATATGGCCACAGAATTATCCTTGGTTGACCCAATAGGCCCCAAAGAAAAACGAGAAGATTACTATCATCTTTTTCCTAATGGTGAGTCTTCTCTTGACATATAAATATCTCCGTTGTCTCCAAGTGAAAATTATGTTTCAAATAAACTCCAAGATCATACAGGTAGTACTCGTAGATATATTCAACTAGTGGATGTGTACAACCATGTCTTATGAGAACATGAGGTTGTATGTCATTAGACATCTTGTATGATAGTGGCAAAACACCCTTCCAAAGTTGGGTTCACCTCATCCTATTTGATTCACCAAATATAACTACTAAATGTTGTATAGAATACAACACACTTTTCTATACTGTTTAGGGAGGACCTCCACAGCTAGAGACCACTGTTCTATTCCCCTGTTATCCCCACTCGACCCGACAACACTCTTACGGCAACACTCTTATTACCTGAAAGGAATTGTGAAGCAGAAAGGGTGAGCACAACTAGCCCAGTAAAGAATATCATGAATAAAGATAATTAAATTATCAATAGCTTTCATCAATAATAAATTAGAGATTTAGAACATATGGTAGATGATAAAACTTTTCAACCATAGTTGCAGCAGAACGAGTAATCCATTAGAAGAGTCAAATAGACCATAAGGTCTATTATCTTCTCTATGTTAAAAGTCCACCAATACTATTTTATCCATGTAAAATAAATCAACAGTTCCTGTCCACAATCATATGAGTAGCTCATAATCATAATTGTGATTCTAAATTCCTCTTCGCAACTAGGACGAAGATAATTTTCATCACCTATCTTCACCTGAAACATCAAAAATCATGGTTATACCAAATCAGAATTCCTGCTCATAATTATACGAATAAATTCATCTTTGCACTACGGCCAAAGATATTCATTAACAATTCATCTTTGCACTACATGCCAAAGACATACAACTATATTTTAGAAGAGTCAAGTAGAGCATGATATCTACTATCTTCTACGAATTAAAAGTGTATAATAAATATTTTATCGTTGAGACTCAGCTTAATAAATAATCCACATCATCGAATTAACCATGCACTACGGCCAAGGATATTCGTTAATATCACATCCATGAATTTATATTTCATCACTGAGACTTAGCTCGACAATCAATCCATATCACTGAATTATCCATGCCCTACGGCTAAGGATATTCGTTAATATCACGACCACGAATTATCCATGCACTACGACTAAAGATAATCATGTTTTCATCAACGGTCATGATCATGCCATAAAATAATTCATCTTTGCACCCTTAGCCGAGGAGAATCCATAGCCATAATCATACCAAAAACTGTCCATCAATGCACTACGGGCCAATGAGGACTTTTTCCACATCATTTGTAATATTACGATCATGATTATACCGAATAATCCCTGGTCATAATCATACCAAGTCCATTTATGCACTACGGCCAAAGATGACTTTCAACATAATATAAGCATGAGGATGATGACAATGATATAAAAATTAATCAAATGAGATAAAGGATAAATATTAAACATTTATAATATAATTTATCCAGCTTTCAATAATAACCAAATGTTATCAATCACTTAATAATCTCATAATCTAATATCATTAATAGTATAACAATATTTTAATCATTTCTTAAACTTATAAACAATTTATTTTAATTGTTTACACTTTATCAAATAATGCATTCAATCATTCAAAAATGCCATACTCATAAGATTTCATAATCAATGATCAAATCCCTTATTAAAAAAATTTGCATATACCCTATATAGGATTCTCAAGCCATAAAATCTTATTTTCTAATTTTATTACTTCACATAACATATTTAATTTATTTACTCATAACTAGTTTATTTTTACGAAAAATACCAAATCAGTCCTAAAAATATTTCTTTTCTGGGATTTAGCAGAATATAGTCCCATCTTTAACATATATTTTTCTCAAAATTTTCAAAATTCATTTACTATTTTTCATATGGCTAAAACTGCCGAATATTTAGACATTTATCATAAATTGTACTTTTGTCCAAATATTCCGAAATTTACAGAGTATACTCCTGTTATATACATGTACTCCCAATAAAAATTTCATCAATTTTGGAGTTAACCACAAGGCGTTATAAGGGTTTACTTTTAAAATAGTCTTTTCCTATAAAATCCATAACTCTTAATCTATACATCCAAAAATCGTCATTTTTGGACACAATCTAGAAAACTCATCAAATTATCATTTTAAATTTTTTCAGAATTTTTGAGGGTCAGAAAAATTATGAAACTGCCCTGGAAGAAACCCATTTTTAATGAAAATACTATTCGTATGAATACGAAGGATCATTTACAATGCATGCGGTAATCCATATAGACAGGTTATTTCAATAGAATAATAAAGAATGGAACCAGGTCATGCGTAAACGCACAGACAGGATATTCCAATAGAATAATAAATAATGAAATAACAGAAGAATTCACTAGGCATGCGATAGACCGCACAGACAGGTTACTCCAACAGAATAATAAATAATGGAACCAGGTCATGCGTAAAGCATAGACAGGATGTTCCAAAAGAATAATAAAGAATGGAATGACAGAAGAATTTCACCATGTATGCGGTACTTCGCATAAACAGGTTATTCCAATATAATAACAAATAATGGAACCGGGTCCAGCGTAAACGTACAGACATGATATTCCGACAGAATAATAAAGAATGAAATAACAGAAGAATTTCACCAAGTATATGGTAGCCCGCGTATACAGGTTATTCCAACAGAATAATAAATAATGGAATAACAGAAGTTCTCTTCATGAATATAAAAGAAATAACACCCCTTACATTAGTAGGAGATTGAATACTGCAGTAGTGTAGTAACAGAATACTCTTCTTCTTTCTCTCTTATTCTCTTTATACTTTCTCTCTCTATAACTTGAATGAATTCGTGAAAAATAATGAAGAATTAGGCCTATATTTATAGAAGATTTCTAGCTTAGCACTTGCAATGTGAAAAGGCAAGCGGCTTGACGACTGGTGATGTGAAAAGAAAAGTGGTTTGACATCTGTAATGTGAAACACCAAGTGGTTTGACGCCTGTAATGTGAAACACCAAGTAGTTTGACTCCTGTAATGTGAAACACCAAGTGGTTTGACGCCTGTAATGTGAAACGACAATTGGTTCGACGCCTGTAATGTGAAACGACAATTGGATAGATGCTTGTAATATGAAACGACAAGTGGTTTAACGTCTGGTAAAGGTAATTACTATTGGCAAAAGAGACTCTTAGATGATGACATATGAGCCCCCATAAAATAACCAAATTTACCACAAACGTCTCATAATAGACTCTTTATATACATCAAGGATTGAATAAATATTACCACAAATCATTTTATTTTTAATCAACACATATTTAATCTTTCAACAATTATTAATCATTAATATTATAACTTGTCGTCTCAATTATTGATTTAATAATATAACATATTATACAGATGATATTGTGATAATAATTGAATCAATAATATAAGAGATATGATGCAGCAATTACTGTAGCAATAATTGAGTATAACTGAGTGACTTCTCACGTAAGCATCAATAATCAATACCGTGTGCTACTATGCAACCACACATATTATTGTACTTTTACTACCGAGTAGTTCAACAGTTTTAACGGTAAAACTTCCGCCGTTATTTTCATAAAAATATTTTTGTCATTTTCTCAATCCGACAATAATTCTGTTGCGGGGTCTACCAATGATTGTACCGTCGTACGGATATTCCCCGATAAAAAGAATATTCCTCGACCAATCGAATATTCCCCGACAAAACGAATATTTTATATCAACTTGCTTACTTTACAAATTTTGTTTTTCACATATTACCCTTAACTTTAAACTTTTATCAATTTAACTATTTACCAAAATAAAAAAAAATTTGAATACTTTTATTTCATAAAATTCGGGGTCTCACATATGGCCCTCCTGCCCGCACTTATAGCAAACGAATTTTCCTTTTAGACACTCCCCTGAGTGGTTCTTTCCACAATTCTTACACGACACAGTCTGTTTCTTCATACCTTCTTGCTTCACCTGCACACTTCCAAAATTTCTCCCCTTCCTCTTGCTACTGCTACCCCTATCCCCACTATTAATTTCCACTTTCCCAGCTCCTTCAGTCTTACCCTTATTTTTCCCCTCCTTGTTGTAGAGGCTCATAGCCTCACTCCCCTCCTCAGCAATAATCGCCTTCTCCATGAGTGCTGCAAATGTAGGAATATGCAACACCGCAAATTTTTTGTAGAGCCAGGGTTTTAATCCCAGCTCAAACCTTCGAGCTTTCCTAGCCTCTGTATCAACTTGATGCGGGGAAAACCTAGCTAACTCATTAAATTTTGCAACGTATTCTAACACCGTCATGTTTTACTGCTTCAACTCTAAAAATTTCACCTCCATCCTAGCCTGCATACTAGGTGAAAAATAATTTTCGAAAAACAAAGTTTTGAACCTATCCCATGTAACTATACCTTATCCTGCCCTCGTCTGGTTTGCTTCCCACCAAAAATTTACCTCACCCTTCATCATGTAGGTGGCAAAAGCGGTCTTTTGCCCCTCAGCTACCCTAGCTATTATGAACGCCTTCTCAATCTCCTTAACCCAAGTTTGGGCTTCTACAGGGTCAGTTGTACCTTTAAATTTCGGCGGTCTTATAGTCTTTGAAGTTCGCCAAGCAGTTGTCCGGCGGGTTCCCTGCGACTGGTATCCCTTGCTGCATAGCTTGTGCTACCATATTTGCAAAGTGTTGTATCGGGTCTGCTTGTTGTTGTCCCTCAACGTTATTGACAGATTCTTCTGCCATTTTATTGTGAGTTTGACGTCTTGGCGGCATTATCTGATTAAATGAAATCATAAATTTAGCTTACATTCTAAACCTTATCGCATAAGTTTAATATATTAAACTTGTTTCATTACTCAAACATAGATTCGTATTCATTTAACGAATATTTTACATAACATAGCACATAATGCTTTAAACATCAGTTATCCCTTGGTGACTACAAAAGTCAGGATTTACAAACTTGATCATTACAAAAGTTGGGAACATTACATTAAACAAACATACTTATCCTATATATTACATTAAACACCTACACAACAGAACCTATACTACTTATTCATTACACCTCTTCCCTGGATAACTTTTTGCCTGATTACCTTCTATCCCATAGATAAAACATGCTCCTGGTTTGTAGTCAGGACAATACAGAGTAGTATGTCCTTCATAACCGCACATATAACATATTCTTTTCCCTTTCTTTTTATCGGATTTTCCTAAGTCATGGTCTCCTATATTTCTTTTCCCCTTTTTACTCGGAGCTGCACACGCTGTGTTGATTGTGGCTCCCATCTGATCAATTTGGATTTTAAGCTTATCTTGTTCTTCCATTGTTTCTATTAACGCTTGACGCAACTGACTATTGAACAACTTTTCTATCTCCCACAGCCTTTCCAGAGAAAAAACTTTGTTCCTCAGATCCTGCACCTCCGTTGATGCTTGATCAACTTCAACTTTAGTGTCTGAATCGCTATCTGTCAGCTCCACCATCTCCGAATCTGGTACTACGTTTTCTATAATAACCACATCGTCTGAGTTGTTTGCATCGTGAGCCTCTATTTCAGCTATTGGCTTTGATATCAGCTCAGGTGTATGGATTTGATTCTTCTTCATGCTATATGCATATAACAAGCCTTTTCCACCAGACATCTACACATATAAATTATCCTGATTAGCATATAATAAATACACAAATCAAATAAGAGTTTTATATAAGTTATCTTTTATTTTGTTTGACGATGAATTTATTCAATTCATCTCTTTTTAAACTCTATATGAGTTATTTATATTTTCAACGTTTCCCTCTGTTATAAAGTTATAGCCTAAGGTCTAACCTACCTAAGGATTTTAACCCTAAGCTCTGATACCAACCTGTAAAGCCCCCAAATTTGGGTACTTGAAACCCGAACTCGGTGCTTCACGATACCATTTCTATGAGCGGAATAATACTAATAATAATAACAATAATATAAAGATAACCTTAATTTACATATTCATCAGAGTCTGAATCCCAAGTACGTAACCTTTAAACATTCATTACAACCCATGATAGATAATATATATCATACTTGTCTTAATAATATCAAACTAATACATAAACTACCACAAATCTTATTTGGTTAGCTTTCCTTTCTCTTTGTTTCTGCATGAGCTTTCTGGTTCTTCACACTTAGCTGAAAACATTTAAATTAAGCAAGGATGAGCATTTGAGTGCCCAGTAAGAAATAACAATTATATATATATATATAAGTTGAAAGAATTTAAATGTTTTCTTTGTACTACCCTTCTACAACAAGTCAATAATTGTGAAGTAATCTTAACCGATAATAATAACATAACAACTCTCTTTCAAATTTTTGAAACTACATATTGACTATAACTGGGGTTATGGTGACATACTATGAACATTGTTTTCATTTTCGAAAAGGTTAAACAGAAATTCATCTGCAAACTGTCATAACTTACGGGCACGTGGGATGATCAGCTCGTTATGCCCTGCATTGATCAATACTACGTGCAAGAACGAGGGTATCGTTCACTCTGTCCACCTTGGGTTCATAAAATGTTTTCCCGTGTAGGGATGTTCATACTTGTCTGGATTCCAAATCAAAGGTTTTATCTTGTTCAACAATAATCTATAATTCAACATATATGTATATGGGTAATTGACAATGGTATATCAACATGCGATTAAATACAATGATTATCCAAGTGAGGACACTTGTATAATCATTTATAGAAATTAACGAACAAAATATATATTTCTGAATTACCATATACTAATATGTTGATAATCAATGAGCGTATATAATATAAGGTTAATAATCTGTGCCGTAATAATATAATTCGTAAATATTCTTACTCATGTCCATTGCATAAAGAAAATACAAAGGTAAGATACTTACCTGATGCGTTGCTTACAGTTCACAACTTAGTTTTATCGTTTATATCACGACCTATCATTAATCAAATCATTCGTTCGATTAGAACAATATACTATAACACATAGTACTACATTTCGCAGTCAACACATAACCTAATCACATTATTACCCATGTTTAACAACCATTGAATCACAAATAATCACATATCTAATTAAATTATCTAAGTCCAGATCAATTTCTGAAACATGTCGGCGTACCGACAGCTTTATCGGGTAATTATCGAGTCTAAGACTCTGTCATGTAACTTAGTATCAGTCATATTATTTTTAAATGACTTATAATAATTTTAAAACATTTATTATAATTTATCATGAATTTTCAAATATCAGAATCATTATTAAATGATTTAAATATTAAACAATTCTATTATCATTAATATTTAATTAATATAAACTATTAATGAAATCATTTCCAAAATATTAAAGTTATTTATAATAACTTAGAATATTTTTAAAGTATTTATATTATCCTTAAATGATTTTTAAAATATTTAAAATTATTTTTAAATAATTATCATTAATAATTAAGTATTAATGTACTATTTATCAAAATATTAAAAGTCATTAGGTATAACGTAAATATTTTTAATTCATTTATATCCTTTTTAAATGATTTTTAAATTAATAAAACCATTTTAAACTATTTATTTAATATAATTATTAAATAAATTTAATATCATTAATAATTAATAATTATTAATATTAAATTATTAATAAAATTATCCTTTAAATATTAAAAGTTATATTTTATAACTTAAAATATCTTTAAACACTTTATTTTCATTTAAAATGATTATTATAATATTAAAATCAATTTTAAACTAAATTATTTAATATAATTATTAAATAACTTTAATATCATTAATAATAATTAATTAATGAAATTTACCTTTAAATATTGAAATTTATATTTTATAACTTAAAATATTTTTAAATACTTTATTATTATTTAAAATAATTTTTAATTAATTTATTTAATTCATTTAGTAAATAACTTAATTATCATTAAAATTAATTTATTAATAAAATTTATCACAAAATATTAAAAGTCATTAAAAATAACTTAAAATATTTTCTTATATCATAATATAATTTTAAATGATTTTTCAAATATTAAAATCATTTTTAACTAATTTATTTAATATTATAATTAAATAAATTAAATAATTTTAATATTCCAAAAATATTAAATATTTATGAAATATACTCAAAATAAATAAAAACTAATTTTCGGAATTTAAAATAATTAAAAACTATTTTTTCTATTTATTTAATTAAATTAATTAATTTCTAGGAAAATAATATAATTAAAATGAATTGTTTGTCGCTAAAGACCGCCTATAGTGACAGAACTGTCGATATAGGTGTTCTTCATGTTTTTCATGCAACCCAGATCTTCATTCCCAGTTACCGAGTGGCCTCCTTTGACCAAGATTTCTGATCGGTTCATGATGTTTCTGACACATGTTGTTGATCCGATCTTGTAGTACTCGTGCAAGACTACATGATTCAGCCACCAACAGGTTCACAACATAACACAAATGCAAGATCTAGGCTCATGAACAAGCTGTCAGAGCTGTTCTTTATTTCTGGGTTACCTATAAATGAAGAACAGTTCTACTGTCCATTTTTGGGCTTCTACAACTTGTAATCCTTGTAATGGTTTAGTGATTTACAAGATGCAGTATATAACCAACATGCAAATGAGTAGATCTATCACAAAAAAATCATAACAACAACAACACAACCGCGAGATCTATATTGGTCAAAGTATGTCAGAGGACACATTCAAACGTTTTCTGGGTTACCCAGAAAACATGAACTGTGATCAACTGAACTACTTTGACCGGTCACTGAATCCAGTATATTTGATATTTAAAGGTTATAAAAACATGAATCAACATTTAACATAACATACTACAATATTGTTTCAACAACAAACTCAAAACAGCTACAACCTGACAGATCCAAGGCCAACAAATACTTGTCAGACGCTTGTTCTCGGTTTCTGGACTACCCAGAAATGGCCCGGTCAATGCCGGTCAACGATCTTTGACCGGTTATAACTTATAATATACACATCCAATGACCCTGATTCAACTTGCAGACTAAAGAACACATACACGACTACAACTAAAAGCTTTCAAAACACAAAAATCTTTACAGATCACAGAGATATAAGGTCTGACATTCGTTGTCAGAGGACAAAAATTTAGTTTTTCCAGATTTTGCAGATCTTCAAATCCGAGCATCTAGATGTTATGGATCTAACATCTATCAACCCAGATCATCCTTAGACACCTTATACAACATATTTAACATAAAAAAAATAACATCTAACATGGGATCAATGGACATATTTTCAAGTAGGGTTTATACCTTTACTTTGATCAATCTTGATCTAAGGCTACTGATTTGTTTTTGATGTTAGTGGGGCTCGGTTCTTGACTGATCTTAGGAGAGAATTTCAGAGGTGAGAGCTTGAGAGAGATAAGTGGAGTGTTTGGAGAGAAATGAGCTAAATGGCGACTTTCTCTCTCTCTTGATCTATATATACTAGTGTATGATGCATGTATTGCTGATAATTGAGGCTGGTTGCTGGCATTTAAAGTCAATAAAAAGTCTAGGGTTGGTCACCAACTCAAACAACTCTATCACTTGGCAAAATTCAAAAATACAAGAGGGGTATTTTGGTTATTTGGTTGGGAATTTTAATGGCAATCTTGTCATTTGGCAAACTCTTAGGATTTGAACCTTAGGGTTTAACCCTAAGGTTTAGCACAAATCCAATGTATGATTTCCAATTTAGGATTTGCACAAAAATAAAATTAAATAAATTTTAGTTTCTAAAATTTTGAAATTAGGGTTTCTTAATTATGATTAATTTTCTAATTACACTATATATAAACATTAGTGTTGTAGTGACCACTAATTAGCATTTAGCTTACAATTAGCAAATTAGGGTTACCAAATTAGCAAATTAGGGTTACTAATTTAAGATTTAGGGTTTCTAGTTAATTAGGGTTTTCAAAATTTATTAGGGCTTTCCCAATTAACAATTATAATTCTAATACATGTAAATTAATCACCTTATCATGATTACAACAAATCTCGAACTCTAATTTGAGTTTCAAATTAGGGTTTTCTCATTTTCTAAATTAGGGTTTTATAATTAGGGTTTTCTAAAGAATTTATTTAGGGTTTCTAAAATTAGGGTTTACCTAATTAATCAAATCATTATATAATACACATCATAAATCATATAACACAGTTATATAACAGTCTTAAACTCACAATTGATTTTCAAATTAGGGTTTCCCCCAATAAAACTAGGGTTTAAGCAATTAATATTAGGGTTTTGTAATTATAAACCATAATTGACCAACCATCCTCAATACATACTTATAGTACATATTTGCAGCACTGAAAAATTAAAATATAATTAATATTATATTATTATTCTCATTCCTCGATAAAAATCTAAAATTAGGGTTTGGATTCCATATCTGATTTATTCTTCATATTTAACCTTAATAATTAAGGTAAAATAATTAACTTAATAATCTGTACTAAAATTCATATAATAAAATAATTATTATAATTACTCTAAAAATCACTTTATATATTATTTAAAGAATATATGATTATATTTTTATGGAAAATAATTAATATAAACATTTCTATCTTAAAATTAATTATTATAAAAATATACTTTATAATAATCAATAATTTTAAAATAAATTTATTTGTAAATATTTATGTAATAAATATATTTTTATTTACCACATAAATACATATACACATTAATCTTGTACAAATCCCCATCCTTAAAATAATAATAAAAAATTATACGCAAAATTTCTGATTTATTTATATAGAAAATATCGGGTTATTACACAAAGGAGGTCTCACATGATGAAATAATCAAATCAGGAAAAAAGACGCTACGCGATTGTACATGAGAGGAATATAGGGTAGCCGTCACTCATTGGTATTCACCTGAACACAAGGTACACAAAACCAATGACCACAACTCTTACAAAATTACATTCGGCAATACCTCACAAAGGTCCGATGCCGTCAGTTCGGGTTCGTAACTCCAAAAAATTCTCCCCTAGCGGGAATTTCATACATCATCAAGCCGTTGAAGCATATTTCAATGAAGGTTAAGCAACCTTGATGTTCTTCATCCATTGGAAAGTAAATCCAACGAAGCGTCGAAATTCATCCGATGACATCAACCGTTGATGCACATTTCAACGAAGGTCAAGCAACCTTGACGTTCTTCAGCAGTTGGCAAGTAAATCCAACAAAGCGTCAGAATTCATTCAATGATCTTAGTCGTTGAAGCACATTTCAACGAGGGTCAATCAACCTTGACATCATTTCAGCCGTTGACAATTAAACCCATTGAAGCATAGGAGATGGTCCAATGATTTCAGTCGCCGATGCACATTTTAGTGAGGGTCAGGTAACCCAGAAAACACAAACTGTTGGTAGTAACTCCAACAGATCATTGGAAAGACCTGGCAATACAAACCAGGGAAGGCCATCCTCATCAGGGAGGACCGATGATGGATTCTGTTATACACATCTTCCTCAGATAGAGCACAATCCCCCAAAATCTTTTGTACATGAGAGGAACATCTATGGTGGAAAGTCTGTACCAAGGATTAATGACTTTGGTGATAACCCCAACGTCAATATCCTGGAAATCCCTGAGAACTTTGGAGTACACATCCGAGCAGTTCATCAGAGTCATCTGTGATAACTCCAGTCCCCATCAGGAATCATGGGAGCAAACAGTCATCACATTCCGTTGGAAAATGCTCCAACAAACCAAATGCATCATACATTGGCATCATGCTGCAGTACATTTCATCATGAATATCTTGTCATATTTCAAGTGTCTAGTGTTCTTTATCCTATCCATGCTATTACATTGCATGAATATGATAAAGAGGGGCATCTGTAGAAACTCAAAAATTTTACTTTCCTGTTACTAACCTTTCAGGAGGGAAAAATCATCTTCTATAGATAACCTTAGAAGTCAATTCAACCCAGTTCCAGAGACAACCCCGCGATACTCAGTCTTTTCCATCTCAGAGACAACCCCGAGATACTTAGTTTCAATCCTAGAGACAACCCTGGGAGTTTCAGTTCCAACCTCGGAGATAACCCCGAGGCATGTAGTAGCAGTTCCGGAGATAACCCCGGAAATGCTTGTTTCAAACCCCAACAATCAGCTTCAACCTCGGTGATAGCCCCAAGGCACTCAGTCCCAAATCTGAAGATAACCCCGGGAGGTCAGACACACCTTAGAGACAACCCTGAGGACATTCAGCACTTGAAGTATCCCAATCTCAGAGATAACCTTGAGCAACGACTGCTAAATTGCTTGATAACCTCGGTGATAGCCCCGAGGCACTCAAAATGTTCCAGAAAGCTAAGACGATGCTCTTCAATGTAAGCTAAGTTCCAAACCAAGAACATGAAGTAAACATGAAAGCCCAAATGATGTCCAATTTGCTTTTCTTTGCGTTTTCTTTGCTTTTCCTTACCAATAGTCGCTCACACCGCTCCCAAACGTATAACCTACAAAATGAACTCAAAATGCATGAAAAGTAACTAAGACACATAAATATAAGTAACTAATTCAAATAAAAGATACCAGATAAGTGTATATAAAATCCACTTATCAAATACCCTCAAACTTAAACTGTTGCTTGTCCCCAAGTAACACAACATAATGCAATGCAATGCAATGAAATGCAACTAATCTATATTCCCCCAAACTTAGGTTCTTGTCATTACTTATTCTTGTCATTCTTTCATTCAAACCAGGATTATCCTTTAGAGTCCTATTGTGTATCAATTTAAACTCAATCAATCAACAAGTTGTTTTTACTGTGCTATCATTATTATACTAGTTTCAAACAGAAAAAGATTCAATTCATAACAAGAAATCACATCAAAGCTCTAATAGTTAGTATTATACTTGTCTACCCAATTCCAATCTCATCATTGGCCAAAATAAACTTAACTATAACAAACCGCTGTACTTATGCAAAATGAACATAGTAACTAACTATTATTTTTGAATTTTTGAATTTTTTTTTATAATGAACCTAAACTATATTAACAACATATGCAAAATAACATAGCATAAACATGAAACTAAACATGCAATAACGAACTAAACTAAACTCCCCCAAACTTAGCAATTACAATGTCCTCAGTGTAAGAATATAGCGATAAGTAGAAGAGAACTTCCATGTAATCAGCTAAGCGTGAGGTGCTGGTGGCGATGGTAGCGACGATCATTTTCCTATCCATTGAACCTCCAATACCTACAATGAAGAGAGACAACATGTATTAGATTATAAGAGAACTTACTAAACAAATTAATTCTTATTTACATCACAAGGAGTATTGCCGGCGACATGATTACCTAGCGGACCTGGTTTTGCAAATCTAACCGGATTCTTGAACTTTGGCGGAGAAGGAACTTGGGGCACTAATAACATCGGCTCATCTTCGTTAGTACTCAAAGTTAGATCTTTGCCGATCTCCTTTTGTTGGTCTCCAAGTCTTTCCTCTCTTTCAACATCTATATTGGTTGGCACATCCGATTGCAGATTTGGTTCAGGCTCATCATCAGTCTCGTCATCCATGTCATAGAGCCAAGTATATTGAGGACGGTTGTTCAACGCATGTGCTATCTACCCCAATTGATTTTCCAGATTCTTGATCGACACCCCTTGGCTTTGAAAATTCAGCTCTACTTGATTCATTTTCTTGTCTCGTTCCTCGTTCCTTTTTCAGAAGCTTTAATAAATTTTTCCAAAGCTTCCTCCCAATTTGAATGTTCTTCCTATTGTAGTGGAGGTGGACACGAGAAATCCAGTGGGTATGTTAGACTTGGAGCATACAATTGATCTTGATGAGTATGGCTCCATGAAACACCTTGGCTTTTCACATTCATATCTACTTGACTCAATATGTTGTCTTGTGCCTCAGTTTTTTTGTCAGTAGCTCTAATGAATTTTTCCAAGGCTTCCTCCCAACCTGGTTTCCCTTCTGGTTGTTGTTGAGTCTGATTTTGAAATCCGGATGTGTTTTGTTGTCTAGGGGATTGAGCTTGATTGTTACTCCATGAAAAATCTGGGTGATACCCCCAATCCTGATGATAGTTGTTGGGATAGACATAATTATTTGGGTAATCACTACTATACTGTACCGGCTCGAAATTTATGGCGCATTGATGACTCATATGATTTCTAGCACAATAATCACAAGTAACCGCCACACTTTGACGATGTTGAACTTCAAAAGCTTCACACATCCTCGAAAGTGTCTCAATCTGTGCTGACAATGCAGAAAGTTTCTCGAGTCTGTCAATCTTCGCTCCCTTTAGTTGAGTCATGTTCGTGTATGGCCATTGATACGCAAAGTCATCCATGGTACCTAAAAAGAGAGAAATATAGGTAGAGAATTAAAAATAAAAATAAAAATGTTTAAATTAAGACTAATTTGATTGAAATTAATATTGGTAAATAATTATTAAACTAATTCCCCAGCAACGGCGCCAAAAACTTGTTGGTCGATTTCGCAATCAATGAATACGTGCAAGTATACACGGTCAACAAGTAATAAAGTGAAAGTAGAGTATCGTTCCCACGAGGAATTATTTAATAAAAATCACCAAGTACTAATTCTTAACCAAACTAATTTTATTTAAACAATCTCAAATCGTGATTTTTTTAATTAAGAAAACTAAATTAACTAATTAAACTGAATTGCTTTATGTCTAAATTCAGATAAATAAAGATTAAGACTCCAATATCCCCAATTATGAACTATAAACCAATTATCTAATTATCCCAATTATTATGTCTATTGAATTATTAATAGGAATTCTCAAATGCCAACAGCCCTTTCTCAAGTTATCATTTGCCTTCTATTTAATCCAAGTTAATTTTGCTATATCCCTATGCAAGACAATTGAATTAAACTCACTACAATCCCAATTCCTTATGTGTTACATACGGCAAATAGATATTCTCATTCTATTCACAAACCTAATTATTCATTGTGCAAATAACTAAGTCACATGATATCATGCCCAGTTCTAACCCTAGAATTCCTCTTTCAATTTCTTCTAGAGTAACAAGGTAATTACTGATCAGATAATTAAGCAATAAGCACAAGACAAGATAAACAATTCACTTTAACACTAATTAATTGAATAAATCAAATAACAAATTTATAGACATAAAAGGTTAAATTAAAATCTTAATAAAAGAGTTATTTCATAATTAATGAATTGAAACCAAGAATCCACAACTGAATAGACATTAAAAGATAAAATTATGATAAGAGAAGAGAATAGAATCTGTTGTCAGCAAATTTGATGCTCCCCTCTTGCTCCTGTTCTTGATCTTCAATGATCTCGAAGTTGCTTTAATCTTCAAAACTAATAAGAACTAGGGTTTATATTCTAATCTAATGAAGTATTTTTTCTAAACTAAGCTATGTAATCCCCATTTATTTTATGCCTTACATCATGTATTTATAGGTTACAAGTCCAATTTTTAGCTTAGGAACAATCCCAATCCTATTTGGAGTCAAAAAGGTGTCAAAATTCGCCCAAAATGCGTCCAGGCCGCACCAAGCCCTTCCCCCAGCACCCAGCACTATGCACGACGCTCAAAATCTGATCCCCAGCTCCCCGGCGCTAGGCATAGGCCTAAAATGGGCGCCCCGACGCTGGCCCCAAGTTCTGATATTTTCTACTCCGATGTCCTTTGGGAAAACAGCCATAACGTTTGATCCGTGAGGAGTTACGGGGCCTGCCACCTATCAAATCGAAGATATCGACGAGATATACAACTTTCTTTCTTTGAGGATTGAGAAATTCTGAGCGGATGAAGGCTAAAATTGAGATGGAAGTAACTGTTATGCAAATGACCACCCAAAACCATGACGTTCGACGTCCTGTTGGTACAACGATCATAACTTTTGCATCCGAACTCCGATTGGAATAATTCAAAATGTTCCGAAAAGCTAAGACAATGCTCCTCAATGTAAGCTAAGTTCCAAACCAAGAATATGAAGTAAACATGAAAGCCCAAATGATGTTCGGTTTACTTTTCTTTGCGTTTTCTTTGCTTTTCCTTATCAATAGTCGCTCACACCGCTCCAAAGCTTATAACCTACAAAATAAACACAAAATGCATGAAAAGTAATTAAGACACATAAATATAAGCAACTAATTCAAATAAAAGATACCGGATAAGTGTATATAAAATCCACTTATCAAATACCCCCAAACTTAAACTGTTGCTTGTTCCCAAGTAACACAACATAATGCAATGCAATGCAATGAAATGCAACTAATCTATATGCTTACAAATCCAGCAGTATTTGATAGAATCAAATCTATTCACTCGGCCTTAGAGCAATCAAGCAAACAAGATAATACTTCATATCAAAACCAATCAACAATTTCCTAGTCAATCATCAAGTCTTAAATTATTATTACTGGTATAGTGCGTGTGTGTGCTCAACAACCATGCTAACTGATATAAAATCAAATTTAACACATAAAAAGTCTCTTCGAAGGCATCATATAGTGTAAACTCAAGAAATCTCAAAGATAGGCACGATTCAACTAAAATTAAACTCAGCCAAATTCAAGGGTACATGCAGGATACTTATACTTTCTTTTCTTCCTTCTCTTTTTTTTACACGGGGACTTTTTGCTCTTTTCCCGTGATTATTTCCCTTTTCTTTTTCTTTTGATCGATGGTTGGTGAGTGCGTTTTATGCTCCATCTCACGCTTATTTTTATGGGGAGTGTTTCTCCTCAACCCTCCACAAGACTCAACATGTTTTCTTTTTTTTAAAGCTTATATACCCCACATATATTCCTGAAATTGAGTTGGAAGTAACTGCTATGCAAATGACCACCCAAAACCATGACGTTCGACGTCTGTTGGTACAACGATCATAACTCTTGCATCCGAAACTCCTGATTGGAATGATTCAAAATGTTCAGGAAAGCTAAGACGATGCTCTTCAATGTAACCTAAGTTCCAAACCAAGAACATGAAGTAAACATGAAAGCCCAAATGATGTCTGGTTTGCTTTTCTTTGTGTTTTCTTTGCTTTTCCTTACCAATAGTCGCTCACACCGCTCCCAAACGTATAACCTACAAAATGAACACAAAATGCGTGAAAAGTAACTAAGACACATAAATATAAGCAACTAAGTCAAATAAAAGATACCAGATAAGTGTATATAAAATCCACTTATCAATGTCCATTGCATAAAGTAAATGCAAAAGTAATATACTTGCATAATATAAAGAATAGTTCGAATACTTGCTCAATAATAATTGGAGTAAGTTTAGGAAACTTGCCTGAGCTGCTGCTTACAATAACAAAACATAGATTAATCTTTTATACAGCTACCTATCAGTAATAAGATTATTCGTTCAATTAGAATAATATATCATATCACATAGTATTGCTAATTGCAGTCAGCCCATAACCTAATCACATTGTCACATATGTTTAACAGTTATTGATTCACTAACAAACACATATCTAGTCAATTTATCTAAGTCTAGATCAATTTCTGAAATATTTCGGTGTATCGACGGTTTTATCGGGTAAATATCAAGTCTAAGACTCTATCATGTAGTTTAATATTCGTTTAGATATTTTAAATATCAGTCATATTATTTTTCATAGCCTTATAATAATTTTTAAATAATTATTATACTTTATCATGAATTTTTAAACACTGAAATCATTATTAAATTATTTAAATATTAACTAATTCTATTATCATTAATATTTAATTAATATTAAACTATTAATGAAACCATTGCCAAAATATTAAAGGTGTTTATAATAACTCAAAATATTTTTAAAGTATTAATATTACCTTTAAATGATTTTTAAAACATTTAGAATCATTTTTAAATAATTACCATTAATATTAGAATATTAATTTATTATTTACCAAAATATTAAAAGTCATTAGGTATAACGTAAATATTTTTAATTCATTTATTTCCTTTTTAAATGATTTTTAATTCAATAAAACCATTTTTAAACTATTTATTTAATATAATTATTAAATAAACTTAATATTATTAATATTTAATTATTGATGAAATTTACCATTAAATATCAAAAGTTATATTTTATAACTTAAAATATTTTTAAACTATTTATTTTCATTTAAAATAATTTTTATTGTAACACACCCTTTCCAAAATAGAAAGAGAGGTTACTTAAAACACAACAGAACTAAGGAAGATCACAAGGCTCTAATCCACAAAAGAGTAATCTCATAATAATTCAATATCATAAGACAAACCATAATAAATGCCACACTAGCTCAAACCACAATCTAAATAATTTATTACAATTATAAATAAATGACATATCAAGTCTAAACAGAACATTTCTAAACCATTGGATTAAAGGAAGCTCTCGTCACACTTGCCCTTGATCCCCCTGATTACATGCCGGAAGAAAAACACAGCATGAGCCAAATGCCCAGTACGGATATAGAATACAAGAAATGAACCGAAATAACTAACTCAAATAAATGAATTGAACAAAACGAACTGAAACGAAACGAATAAAACTAACACAATAAAACGGTAGGCTGAATCAAATGGCTGGGTGTTATTTCATACCGAGCTCAAAATAAATAGTAATATACCTTGCCACACAGGCAAGTCAAATAATGCCACACAGTCAATCAAAATAATGCCACACAGGCAATCACACATCGGACTGCGTAATCCAGATGCATGTAAAATCGGAAGGTGTGTTTGGCACAAACATCACCAATCCGCAGAACATAACAGAACAGAAAACTAGGGTCGACCCATACGCCTCCCACAACAAAACACCAAATGGCCAACTCCCACCGGAGCACAAAACGGAGACGCCGTTGACTGATCACACCGCCACGGAAGGTGTCATGCCTCGGTGCCAAGAGGACATGCCTGTGGTACCCCCACAGGTGGTTATAGCTCAGGTATACCCTACGGTATATTCTAACAAAATATAATGTCGCAACACATGTGACAAAATATCAACACAAAGGGGTTCTAACGTGTACATGTTAAATCGAACGAATCATTAACACAAGTCTCTAAAAATATAATAACATGTACATCACTACGACAATTGAAATAAATATTAAACATGATAATCGAGTTCAAAGAGTACAAATATGAGTTCTAAATATCAATGCCCCAAACTGAAACTATCACATGGATTTGAAAAGGAACAGACATGCGAAACAATAACTAACTTCTAAACGAAAACAAAACGAACAAATCAAAATTAAAAAGGATTATCGCTGAAGGAGTACGGAATCCGTACCTGGATTAAACAATGTAATACCCAAAATTTAAATATGAATATGCTAATCTCCTTCAATCCGATCTAATAAAATAAAATAAATTTATTACAAATTTATCCATTAGCAACATAATATTGTTGAATTTTATCAAGTAAATTTTATAATTTTATCAACAAGATTAACGAGTTTAAATTAATATACATAACTTTCAATTTAATTCACTAATTCAATTTATACACGTCATAAATCAAATACATATTAAAATATAAATTTAAATATATATATATATATATATACCATTCCTGCAAACAAACTTGATATGTATATAGTTCTAATTAGTTTACAAAAATCCTGTAACTTTTCATTTACATCAAATTAACGTTTTTTTACAAGTTCAGTTTATATAATCTACTATGGAAAATCTAATAAACATATATATATATATATATATATATATATATATATATATATATATATATATATATATATATATACATACATACATATACATTCGGTCAAAATAAATTAGAACATGATCCAATCAAAGTAATAAATTTCTTAAGGAATAAACAAATGATGCTTATGAACCAACAGTTAATGATAGAATGAAAAAAAAGAACAGCCACTTGTCTTTGCTTCTCTTTTCTGCTATCTCTCCCCTCCGCCTCCTTTTCTTTATCAGATGAAGCAGCGTAGGGTTTGTGTTAATTATGATGGGTAGTATTGTTAGGTTTCAAATATTTATTAATTGATATATTTTACTAACTCTCCTAATTTTAATAGAATTTTAAATTACACAATTATAAATTAGACCCACTTAGTTTTAAAGTCCAATTTTTTTTTTCAATTTAATTTATCTAACACTTATTAATATCTATTAGCCCACAAAAATTAAATGACTATTTTGGTCCAAAATAAATGACATCCAAAAAATATGTTTTAAAACAAGGTAATTTTTATTATTTAATATTTTTTTTCGGGTATTACATTTATAATCTTAAAATCATTTTTAATTAATTTATTTAATATAATTACTAAATAAATATAATATCATTAATATTTAATAATTAATGAAACTTATCTTAAAATATTAAAAGTTATGTTTTATAACTTAAAATATTATTAAATACCTTATTATTATTTAAAATGATTTTTAATACCATAAAATCATTTTTAATTAATTTATTTAATGTATTTATTAAATAATTTAAATACCAATAATATCCAAATAAATATTAATATTTATGAAAAATATGTCAAATTATTAAAAGTTAATTTTTATATAACTTAAAATAATTTTTAAAACTGATTTTATAATTTTTAGGAATTTATTTTTATTTTTAATGTATTATTCAGAAATTATAAAATAAAAATAATTAAATCCGTCGCTAAAGGCTTTAGTGACAGTTTCTGTCGCGATAGGTGTTCTTGAGGCTCAAGAACACTGACAGTTAGTGCTCAAGGGTACCTCCTTTGACCATCTGTAATTCGTTATGTGTAGTGTTTCTGGGCTAGCTATAACTTTGATCTTGTAGTATTGATGTAATACTACAAGTGTAAATCAACATCTGGGTTAGATCATAATATATGAGCAAGATATAAATCTTTGAAATCACTGTCAGACATGTTCATTATTTTTCTGGGCTGCCCAGAATTTCTGGGATGCCCTTGTGGCCTTGTAACATGAAATCTGTTCAAGGTAAAAGTTTTTTACTCGAAAGGCTATCTAGACAAACTATCAGAGAACATGTTTCAATCCATGGTCAAGTCTAAAAATAAATAATCAAAGCGATCTGAGCTAGCAAACATGATGTCAGAGTGTTTCTGGGTTTTTCCCAGTAACCCAACTGTTCGACCTATCACTTTCATTCTCGAATTCCTTTATGTTCTGTTCATGATTTATATCGTGTAATGGGTCAAATATTTAGTATACATGACAAGGAACAATACAATATAATCAAAACATCAACACAAAAAAAATATATGGGTCGGTCAAAGAACCGTCCCGGAACTGTTCTTGAACATTTTTGGGTTTCCCAGAAATGTTCTTGAGCAGTTTCAGCTACCTAAGTTTGACCATCTCTAGATTTGATTCTGTTAAGGATCTATGTGATATAAAGTCTTTATCATGAAGTATTTATGCCAGTCTACAACTACAAAACAACAACATGGCAAAAAAAAATTAAACATAGCAAGATCCAAGCTCTACAAAACACTGTAAGAGATTTCTGGGCAGATTCTGGGTTTCAAGAACAGCCGGTCAATGCCGGTCAACCCACTTTGACCTTAAATACCTTTTAATATACAACTGATATGGACCTGATTCAAGTTTCATATTAAAGATCTCCTGACAGAGTACAAGTACAAACTTTCAAAACACAAAAACACATAACATATCGAGATCTGTGGGACCTGACATTCACTGTCAAACCCTTATTTTCAAAAATTTCCAGATTTGGAAAATCATCAAATCCGAGCCTCTAGATGTTATGGGTTTAACATCTAGCAACCCAGATCATCGATTAACACCCCATACAACATATATAACATTATTAATTAAGTTAAAATAATTAACTTAATGTCTGAACTAAAATTCATATAATAAAATAATATAATTATTATAATAATTCCAATAATCATTTCATATATTATTTAAATAATATAAAAATTATATTTTCATAGAAAATAAATAATAAAGACATTTCTACTATAAAATTAATTATTATAAGTATATACGTTATAATGATCAATAATTTTAAAATAAAATTATTTGAAATTATTCATGTAAAAAATAAATTTTATTTATCACATATATACATACACATTACTTGGCACATATTCCCTTATTCAAATAAAAAAAATTATATGCAAAATTTCTTATTTATTTACATAGAAAATATCGGGTTATTACAGAAATCTAGGAGGATAATGTGTATGTAGCTAATTGATGTGATAATCCTAATGGTATGTGTAGGACGTTTGGTGAACGTGGGTTGTAGTTGTGTAGTTAACAGTACGAGGCAAGTTTCATATCCCTAACTTGTTATAATATGCAAGTTTCTTAAATTCATATTCAATTGAGCAAGTTCTCTAACCCTTACCATTCATTATGCAAGTTCCTATTCCTAACTTGATACAGTTATGCAAGTTCTTTAACCTTAATATATTGTTGAACAAGTTTCTAAACTCTACTTTTCATTGAGCAAGTTAATTAATCTTCACTTCTTCATTCCAAGCGAGACTGTTTTGGTTATTCAAAGTCTGTAATTTTGATGAAAGCATTATCTTGTTGTAAAATGTCTATTTAGCTACGAATAATTGTTGTGTGATATTGATTACCAATGTCATTGTACAATCTTACATTGTTGTACTGAACTCTTAGTTGACTAGCGACCCTTTATTGATTCAACTAATCCTTTGTTGGTGGATATTCTAGAATCTAAATTACCCTTGAAGTCAATCCAAACCAAACTTCCTTTGGTTTGCTTATGTACCTCTACAGTTTTAAAAGCATGTAGTCGATAACTAACCCTTGCTCAATTTCTAAACCATTGATACTCTAACTCTTATTGATTCATTGATATACTTTGTTGATGAAGATACCTTGAATAGTTATTGATCCCTATTTGATTCAACCAGTACTTGGTTGATGAGCGTTCTAAAGATCTAAAATTTCTTTGAAGCTAATTCCAAACCAAACTTCCTTTGGTACAGTACCTAATGATTAAAGCTGAGATGAACAACCCAGTATCAGGGGATTATTTAAGAGTTATGTGATAGCGTTAAAATGTTTTTGCAATACATAGTACAAAGGGTTGATCACCTGGAGTACGAGACGATGGTCCATATAGTCATTTAGATGGTTAAAGGTTATATTAGAAACGCTTGTTAACCTAGGACAAACAAGGGCTAAGGAAAATTACTTAATTAGATGATGTTTAGTTTACCTTTTATTTATGAAGCTTATATAAAAGACTTGTTTATGATTATGTTTTACTATTTCGCTGATGATGTAATAATAAAGGTTAGATGACCTGTGATTTATTTTGAGATTATGTAACCTTTTAATGGGAAGATTATTTATTAAGCTTGTGAGATTTACTTATATCCTTTGTTTATGAGTAGATAGATGTGATTTTATTGAACAGTGAACCCCACATCTGTGGAAATAAAGTACCTGAATTTGGGGGTGTCACAGAAAACCCTTAAAAGGAAAAACCACAAGTCAAAGTCCGAATCTCCACTATATAAAAATAATGGGCTTACAATAATCCTCCCAAGTTTTATTCCCTAAAACTTGAGGTTACACAATAAATTGAGAGAGTACAAATTTACCTTTAATTAGGTTGAGAAACCTAATTAACTTTGCCACTAAAAAAACCCCGAAACAATAAAGTCTTCAAGCTTTCAATTGAATAAAGATGGTGGCGGATACCCACAAGCAACAAACTATAATTATCTCAATTTATTCTTTTGGTACCTTCTTGCTATCAAAATTCTCTAATGTGAAAAATAAGACTCCCTCATAGCCTTATTTATAGGACTTTTTGTAATCCATTCCTATTATGAATTAGAAACAATTTATTCTCCTAATCAAATTAGGGATCACATCTCCTTGTCTTAGTTGCCAACCAATCTAACAAGTAAATTCCTTTTTAACTTGGATTCCTTTCATGGGTGAGGACCTACACCCAACAATCTCCCCCTCCAAACCCAATGAGAGGAGGGATCACTAACCACAACTGTGGAAGACGAGAATTTTGGTTTCTAAATGGTGTTTCTACCCTTTATATTTTGCTATATCGATCAATTTATTTAAAGGGTGAGATTTTTTGAAAAGACCGACATGCGTGTCGACTATTTGAAAATATTTATTTGAATGATTGAGCCGAATTAGAAATAACTGTTAGTCGGTATAGTTTCAAATAGATGTACCAACTCATCTGAGTTTTTTTTTATAATTTTCATAATATGACCTAATATATGACTCCATTTAATTTGGTCTGAAACTCGAGATTCAAAGAATTCAGGGGTTTGATTAAGCGAGGGAAGGTGTTAGGCACCACCTACTTCCGTGAAAATACGGTTATCGCATCTTATTGATTTCTTATGCATAAAGTGAGTGTGTGTGCGTGTGTACGCTTTATTTGTACCAAGTGCTTTGATTTTAAAGTTTATTCTAAGCCTCATTTTAAGTTATTTGAAAGTAGTGTTGTGACACCCCCGAATCCGGGTACTTTTAACCCACAGATATGGCGCTACATGGTACTACTAGCTATACATTCATTCCATCGAAACAACATCAAAATGAGTGTATTTACTACATTCTTATTACAATAGTAATAAATCCTTTTCCAGGTTCTGTAACCAAATACATTCTTCATTTGTCATAATATAATTCATAAAAATATACTAGTCTATTACAGGATAAACTACTTATCCATCTTAGCCTTGCTTTATCCTTACCGGAACCCTCGCTTTGTTCGGCCTTAGCTGTAATCATATAATTCAAGCAAGCAGTGAACATAACTAGCTCAACAAGTCTAGCAATATATAATACAAATACCACATCGAGTGTAATGCCCCCATATCTATACTCCCACGGTATCCGATATGGTGCTTACTACGAATCAATATATAATGAATTTAAATCTATACACACATGGTATCTGATTATATGCTTATATCTAATTGAGTGACTATACAATTTATAACCAGATATAATTCTCATAGATCCAAGATTCACAGTATCCCATAACAGTTGGCAATTCTTAAGAGAATTATTACTGTGTTTGGATACCCTCACTTGGATATATGAACTATATCTGTGAATATAATCTATCTATCTGAAATTTAGAGTATCAGTAATAACATGAACAATCCATATTACCAATACCCTCACCCAGATGAATAGTCTATGGTATGCGAATATATACTATCGTATCGATTGTAACTATAACTCCCCAAAATCCGGTCTATCTTCACACCCAGATTCCATACGTCACGAGTACATCATTTATCCAACATACATCATTATATACTGAAATATAACAACATACATTCTCAAAACCCAGGTTCTAAAAACCTTATAACCTCTTTATTACAAATAATGATAAATACATTATTCATTTCATCTTACAAGAGTGACTTTTATCCGCCACCAAGGACACATAACAGTTCATTAAACTAGTCTATAGTTCAATTTCATATTTCTACATTATAAGTCTTCACTTGATCTTCTCACTCATTTACATTGTGAATGGCACTTCATCTTGATACCGTCAACTTGATCTTTACAGAATCCTTATGTTCTTCTAACATCGTTCGCTGAATTTTTTTTATATTTAAACCAAGTGTGACCCTTCAATTTCCCAGCAAGTCATAACAGTTGAACAAACAACTTCAAGAATTCAAACATTCCTTTAGAACTTCGATAATTCAAACAAAGGTAATGAAGCAGCTTAAATAATAGGAATAATCTCGATTCCTATCATTTTAAAATAATAATCACTTTCACTTTAAAATACTTTCATTCTTCTACCTTTTTCATACACATTCTATCTGGCTAGAATCGCTAGCACAGACTTAACAATAACGGATCATGTATAAACAGAGCATTCTCTTATTAAATAGTTTAATCACAGAACAGTTCATCTCATAGAAACACCGAAGTGTTCACATTATGGCACAAGGCCTCATACGTTCTACCACCTTGTACAAATATCTCACATTCGCACATAAACAGAACTTCTCAAGTTCAACATCTTAGAAGTTTAAGAAACTAGCATTCATTTAGAATATGAATGAAGTTAGGAAACTTGCCTTACGCACAGCTACATCTTACGCTAAACTGCTCATTCTAATTCCTATGTAGCACATCAGGAAAACAACACATACACTAATTAGTTATGTATATTTGACTTACGCATTGATTTACTTAATTTTACTTCTTAGGGTTAGCGTTCTTGCAATATAAATTTACACGACTAACTTTCATTATCGATTTACGACTTTATGACATACGGAGATGTCATACCCAATACGTTCATCCTCTTTGATGATTTACAATCTTATCTTCTTCTTTAACTCTTCTAGGACTCAGCACACATCACTTCTCTACTAGTAGTCCATATAGTACTCTGAGTGGTTTCCCACAAACAACCAACAAACAAGTTCCCGTCTCATCTACACTGCCAACACAGTGAGTTAGATTGGTTTTCGGTTTCGTATATACCTTCGCTCCCTGAAGGAATTGTTTAGCCCAACTCCCATATGTCAACCATCAAAGGTTACAATTGTACCACAACCTAAACTTATCTGAACTTATTCGAATCATTAACTATAATATTCGTTAAGTCAATTTCTTATTCCTTTTGGCATTCTAGCAACTAAATGCCATACCTCAAGATTCATTCTTTATCGTCCAAGTCATACAGTCTTTTGTATACTCAGAGCGATCATTCAAGGTAATCATTAACTCAGCTTCATTACGTTAACATCGTTGTCTTAATTCAGTTCTTTACCATTCATGGTTTGATCATTGATCTTCATTATCAGAGCATATCATCGAAATGTTATTCATTACCTTCGTCACTCAACGTCTAAGGAATCACAATCATAGCAATCCCTCACATTCTTTTATTGCGACTACGGTCCCCGGATATCGGTTCCGTAACCCGTGTCTACATTCTTTATCTTTTAATCTCGCTTAATCTCTCCATTCAATCTTTACTAAAGGTTTAACTCCCTTGATTAAGTGTTACATTTGTTGAACATTATGTTCTTTATCTTCCCTTACGTTTCCCCCAAGAGCTGAGCAGCTAAAGGTTCTTCTCTAGCTTTTTCTCCACCATGGCATTGCGGCGCCACTCTCCCTTCTACCTCTCGCACCGTGGCGAGAGTCTCCAGTCCCTGGCTCTCGATCTGGCACTGCAGTACCACTCTACAAGGCATGGCTGGCATCGCGACGCCAAGCCCAAACCCTAGAAATTTTTTCTAAGTGTTAACTTATTCGGAGACGCTTACTTCCTACTTCCACAACTTATTCGTTATAACTCGGAACAAAGTGTTTCCAAAGCCATTTTCTTCCTTATCTTATGTACTTCAATACCCCTAAGATAGAACTTCGTTCTGAAATCGTTAACGTGCCATTCGGTTGGCTTAATCTTCACTATTCGTTTATTTTACATTTTTAACGCTTTTCGTTCGTTCGTCCGTAATTCGGTCATCCGAACTCAAAACTCGTTAATTCTTGAGTCCACAACTCACGTTTTCTACATTCTCTTACTTTCTTATAAAACCCTACACAGTTCGAGTTCATTTACTAACTTTCTAATTCTCGTTCGTTCTTTTATGAAATTTTCGCCATAACTTTGTTATAGTTCAGTTTAATTCGTTCTTCATGAACGTTTCTACCGTTCCTAACCAAGAAATACACATCTAACTTATACGCGATGGTTTTAAACTTGTCCATCAACAACAATTATTCTATGATGGTTCTAAATTTGTCCATCAACAACGTTCTTCACGTGTTCTTCATGTTCTTCGTTCGTTCTTCCTTTTTAATCGATATTTTGGATTACGATTTCACTTTTTCTTGTAATTTGATGTTATAGAACACCATTCCTTACTTATTTCACCTACTCATTCATTTAATCCACTCGATCGTTCAAATTCATTACGAATCTTATACTTCCTTAAGATTTTTTTTAACATAAACTTCAAATTCTTATTTTCTTTATTTCTCATGATTTCAACCATATGAAATCATCCCTAACATCATCTACTTCTTATTCTTATTAAGTTATGTTTTTGAACCTAAAAATGTAAGAAAAATTATACGAGACAAGGTTACGGATTACCTTTCTCCTTTAATCTCTTTCCGTCGGACAAAGGTTACTTACGAGCAAGCTTTTCTCTTCCTCTTCCTCTTCCTCTTCCTCTTCTTTCTCCCATCCGAACTCTCTCTCTCTCTCTCTCAAAGTGTAGGATTTTCAAAATCCCAAAACAATGAACTTAAGGCTTGTATATATAGAAAACCAAGGCTAGGGGCATTTTAGTCATTTTTCCCCAACCTCATTACTATTCCCATAGCTTCCCTTGGAAGCTTCGTGGTTCCGTCTTTCGGGTTTCATTCGACAATTTTAAAAACTGCGATTCTCGAAATTCAAATATTTTTGTATATTTCGTCTTTCCTTTATCGATTAACTTTTACGCATTCTTCGAATTTCCAAAAAACTGAAAAACACTTTTTTGGCGTTAAGCGTTTTCCTTCATATTTTCCCCTAACGTAGTTAAACTGAGTGAAAAGTACATAGCATTACTTTTCTTCATTTTTATTTCGTCTGATTTTTGTACGTTTTTCGAGAAAAACTTTTATCGGCTTACTTAACTTTTCACGACATATTATCGTCAAATCTTTTGACGGAATGTCATTTCGACATAACGAACTCTCGAAAAGACTTAGGTTATTCAAACCCTAATCCTTTGGGTTTCGTCGGGTGAATAGTGACTATTTTGTCTTTTTCCCCAAAAATATTCTTGTTTCCGGAATTTTTTTATTTTCGTCTTGAAAATTCTTATTCGTTAAGTCTAGCTCGTAGCCAGAATCCTCCCAATTTATAATCATCCTAGGTTATAGAACGATTAATAAACACATAACACATAATATTATTAATAAAAATTCATTTTATTAATAACTAATTCTTTAAACTTAAATTCTGGACAATCCGAATTTTCGGGTTGTCACAGTAACTATCTATCCAAAATCTAGAGTATTAATAACAACATGAGCAGTCCATGCTATCAATACCCTCACTCAGATAAATAGTTCCCAAGGATCTCAAACTAAATTTGAAGAATTACATCTATATATGTAAAAAAACACGGTTGCAGAAATAAAAGATGTTTCATATATATCATAAATATCAAGGTTTGATTACATGATTCTCATAAAGAGTTTTTTATTACAAAGTATTTAACTAGACATGAATATGAACTAATCTAAGCATGAACGCTTCCCTTTATCTACTCCAGATATTCTAGGGTTACCATCTAATATTGTTGTGACATCCCTAAATTCGGGTACTTCATTCCCTCAAGATTTGGTGTTCACTTAATAAAAACATTCATGTCTAACTACCCAATCATAATAAAATTGAACAATAAACCTTCCCATTAAAGGATTACATTAATAAAAATCTCCCAGGTTATCTAACCTTCAAATACAAACATCATATGCGGGAAAATTAAATAACTCAATTACAATAATTAAGATAAAGTCTGACAACAAAATGTCAACATGTTTACAAGTCTTCAATACTTGTTCATCTTTCCTTTCCCTTTACTGGTGCTAGGTACATCGACCTTCTCAACTTCAGCTGTAATGGTTATATAAGCAAGAGTGAGCAAACAATGCTCACTTGAAATAATAATGAACAAAACTTTACAACAATTGCCAAATAATAGGCTCAATAGAACTGAACAATAGGTTCTATCAATGATAATCAAAATCTGAATCATATATCTAAGGGTCATAATACCACGAACTATGTCCATAGTTATAAGTAATCTTTCAACTCAAACTTTAACAGTCATAAGACTATAGGGACTCCTCGTACTTAGGAGTATCAGTCCTTCGTACAATGTATTATGCACAAATATTTCAACGCTATGCATAAATTATCCCCTATAATAGGGTTGTTCATCTCAGCATTTAGAATACAAGTCCGCCCCAAAGGAAGTTTGGTTTGGATACGTTTTAAAGGTAATTTGGAATTCAACGAACATCAACTAATGATTAGTTGAATAAGAAGGTAATACCATTATGTTACAGAATAAATTATAAGTGAATTAATGTCGTATACTAAGGTCATGCTCTAGGAATAATCTAATAGCATAAGCACTGAATAACATAACATACCTTGCTTGAACAATATTAAGCTAAGGTTATTTAGAATTAAGTATTGAGCATGCATAACAAATAGTAAATTGAATGATAAAACTTATTCAACATTAGTATATTAGAATGTAGAAACTTGCATGCTAAAATAACAAGTTAAAGATTAGAGTAACTTGCTCAATATCAAGAGATTAGGTTTAGAAACTTGCACAATATAAATAGAGTTACGAAATTTGTACAAAGAAGTTTAGAGTTAGAAAACTTGCATAATCGTAAACAAACTAGAGACAAGAAACTTGCTCAACATAAGAATAAGGATTAGGAAACTTGCACAATTGAAATCGAGATAGAGTAAGGAAACTTGCATAACTGTAATCGAGATAGGGTAAGGAAACTTGCACTAATTGTAATCGAGATAGGGTAACGAAACTTGCATAACTGTAATCGGGGTAGGGTAAGGAAACTGCCTTACGTGTAGGCTAAATTATAATAGTTTGTTTCACAATATCCTAATCATATATCATTAGGATACAATTAGCCACTACAAATACTCTGTATATAAATAAGTATCTATTTCACGCATGGTTTGATTTTTAACCACATAGTCAAGTTACACCAATAAAATAATAATAACACTCGTTAGGTATTAATAACATGCTCGTTCTTAGCACTATAATACTATAATAACAAAATTTACATCTTTAACAATCCTCATATTGTATTATATTAGCATTTACAGAATTCGTACAAAAGAAAAAAAATCATTCTTGGCCCTACTGCAAACCTGCGCTGCGGCGCCACAGTTTGTACTGTGGTCAGCACGACGTTGGCGCAGTGGCCCGAATCATAGGCCACTGGCCGGCGCTGCGGCGCGGGGTTTGGGGCTACGACACTGATTTTGGCGCAGAGGCACTGAACTTACAGAACGGAACACGAAGAACAGAACACATCTAATTTTGACGGTTTAATGGCTTCTAGCAGCTAAATAAACACATATAACTTATGTAAATTACACATAACCTTTACCCATCATACATATACCAATTTAAAACAACTAAACAATAATTTTAGAAAGATTAAATCTTTGAAGCCATATTTTAAAACCAAAACTTAATGTTTGACATTATCTGACAAAATTAACTGTAATTCCACAACTATACCCCAAATTGATTCCTTTGAACTACGTTCTTTTTATTTCATAATAAATTAACATATTCAAGGTTTAATTTCACCATTAACTCACAATCAAATACTAATTTTGGTACTCCTATAAACCATGTTCATACATATATTCACTGTAAACAGTTTTCTTCCTTTTTAAACGTAATTAGCATACAATTCCTTATCTAAACTTAAACTAAACATAAGCTCTAGCATTAAAATTACTTACAATTGCAATAATTCAGTTTATACAACAATTCAAGAAAATTTGGTTTAACGGAGAATTTTATACTACAGTGAAACTCAAAAACACAAAAACTTAGGAATTATACTGTAAAACATATACACGTACATATATATCTATATATGATATAAAGGTTATGTAACATACCTTCTCCTGCTTAATCCTTTTGTTTACCACAGATAATTGTTTGAAAGTTTCAGGAATTCTCTCTTGATTCTCTCTCATGCTCTCTCAAACTCTCTCTATTTTCTCTGACAATTTCCCTTTTCTTTTTAGGCTCAGGCTTTAGGCCAAATAAACTATACGTAAAAATAAACTCAACGCACACACCCAAACATCTAAAACCGATGTTGTAATAAATATACTAATAAGTTATCAGTTACCAAAATTAATATATATATTATTTATTTTATTCATATTATTAATAATTCAAAATTTAAAAATCCAAAAGCCATAAGACTCTGTTTGGCAAAACTCTTTAAAAATTAAAGACTTAATATCCTTAATCCTTGTTCGGCAAAACTAAATTAAGCTCCTTTAATTTATTTTAATAACCCATTTAGAGCATAGTTATTTGTCACACTTTTATTACCAAATTAAATTAAAAACATTATAATAATTCATTTAATCCCTATCAACACTCTAATTTAAATATTAAATTAAATTATAATATTATCTCATAATAATTAATTTCCTTAACTCATTAATTATTTATTTAACAAATAATTAACCAAATCAAATCAAATCAAATAAAACAAATATTTATTCAACAATAAACACATCCATTAAATATTTATATAATTTAATAAATATTTAAAAATTATAATTTAAAATTCTGGATTGTTACATCCTTCCCTCCTTACAAGGATTCTGTCCCCAGAATCACAACTCAAACAAATCATTCATCACATTCTTCCCTACTTATAAAGATTCTGTCCCCAGAATCGAAGACACATATTAAACAAATAACTCAAGGTAATTTTTTATTATTTCAGCTTCGAGTTCCCACGTAGCTTCTTTAGCATTGTGGTTCCTCCATATCACCTTCACAGAAAGTATTACTTTATTCCTGAGCACTTGTTCTTTCCTGTCAACTATCTGGATAGGAACCTCTTCATATGATAAGTCCTTATCAAACTGCAATGGTTCGTACTCAATCACGTGCTTGTAATCGGGTTTATATGGTCATAACACCGAAACATGAAAAACATTATGAACGTTTTCCAACTCTGGAGGTAGAGCTACCTCATAAGCCATTTCTCCTACTCTTCGCAGCACTTCGAATGGTCCAATAAACCTCGGGCTTAGCTTTCCTTTTTTACCGAAATGAATTTTCCCCTTCCAAGGAGAAACTTTTAAGAACACGTAATTTCCTACGTCGAACTCCCGATCTTGTCTATGTTGATCATCATACTTCTTCTGTCTGTCTTGAGCAGCTACCAATCTTGTTCTGATGAGTTTGACAATCTCAGCAGTTTGTTGTACCAGTTCCAGTCCTAACAGTTGGCGTTCACTGACTTCATCGCATCACAGTGGAGTTCTGCACTTCTTGCCGTATAATCTTTGTAAGGAGGCATGCCGATGCTTGCGTGGTAACTGTTATTGTAGGCAAATTCCACCAATGGTAAATGTTCATCCCAGCTCCCTTTGAAATCCATGATACATGCCCTCAGCATATCTTCTAATGTCTAGATTGTTTGTTTGCTTTGGCCATCTGTTTGTGGATGATATGTCGTACTCATTCTCAACTGTGTTCCCATACATTTTTGTAGTCTCTTCCAGAAATTTGACGTGAATCACAGATCTCTATCTGACACAATTGACACTGGCACTCCATGCCTAGAAACGATATCTTTAACGTTTAACCTTGCCAACTGATCAAGATTGAACCTAATCTTTATTGGCAAAAAGTGTGCTGATTTTGTCAGTCTATCCACTATCACCCAAATCACATCGTATCCTCTCTGAGTAGTTGGAAGACCCACCACAAAGTCCATTGTGATGTGTTCCCACTTCCATTCCGGTATTTCCAATGGTTGAAGTAATCCGCTTGGTTTTTGATGCTCGGCCTTGACTATTTGACATGTCAAACATTTTGCAACACATTCTACAACATCTCTTTTCATATTTGGAAATCAAAAATGACGTCGTAAATCTTGATAAATCTTCGTACTTCCTGGATGAATCTAGTATCTTGAATTATGAGCTTCGGTTAAGATTTGTTCTTTAATATCTGGTACTGCTGGAACCCAGATTCTTCCCTCGAATCTCAGTAACCCTTTATTATTATTATTATTATTATTATTATTATTATTATTATTATTTTAGTATATAACTTCCTGAGATTATATTAATGGTATGTAGTGAATGAGAAGAAAGGAATATATGGGAGAAATCTCATGTTTTGATATAAATATTAATCCTTACAAGATATTAACAGATAACTTGTGTTACTCCAGCGGTCATATGACCAAAGTTCCAAATGATAGGTCACAGGTTCGAATATGTTCTGCATTTAAACATAATTTTTAAATACTAAATACGAATATTTTTAGACAATTCTCCGAATATCGAATTTGGTCTTACAAAAACATGTTTATTGGGATTATCTTAATTTAAGGCAACATTTTAATAGTCGTTGCAAAAAGTTGTTTATAATATGCAACAAAAATAAAATTTTTGCCAATGAATGTGGTCTATATTAGGCAACGAAATATAGCAACAAAAAAACTTTCGTTGCCTACGATGAGGAGAAATCAAGTGGTTATAAATTTTGCAAAGAATTTCTAACGAATTTTGTTTTCAAATTTTGCAACGACTTATGAATTTCATTGCAAAAAGTGAAAGCCTGACACAATCAGCAACGAAGGACAAGTTTCGTTGCTAAACATACACTTTTAGCCCCATTTTTATCAACAAAAAACTTTTGTTGCCCACGATGACAGGAAAATCAAGTGGCCAAAAATTTTGCAACGAATTTCTAACGAACTTTTTTCCAGCCAATGAATTAGCAACGAAATTTTGCAACGACTTATGAATTTCGTTGGAAAAAATGAAAGTCTGACACAATCTTCAATGAAGGACAAATTTCGTTGCTAAACATATACTTTTAGCAACGACTTATAAAGTCGTTGCCTGAAAAATCGTCGCAAAACGCCCATTTTTTTGTAGTGTAGCATTCTCCTCAGAGGATCACATGAAGGTCTTACTAAGAGTTTTAGAAGAAGCCCACTTGCCAAAATCGGTGGATGTTGAAAAGTTCCATCACCTGATTTATCACATTTTTAACAGCAATGTGATATCCTTCACTAATGATGGCATACCTCTCGAAGGGATGTGTCATTGCAAACTGTTGCACATAGCAGTTATGTCCTCCGGATATATGGTAGCAAGAGTTCTGATAGATGGAGGATCATCCTTGAATAGTTGCCCTTATGCCACCTTGGAGAAGATGAACATCAATCTCAATAGGATCTGAAGAAGCCATACAATTATCAAAGCTTTTGATGGATCTCGACGAAATGTTGTCGGAGAGATTAAACTACCTGTGGAGATTGGTCCACACACATTCTGTGTATCCTTTCACTGTGCTCAAAATAGCTATAAGATACAATCTACTCTTGGGAAGACCGTGGATTCATATGGCTGGAGCCGTCCCGTCCACCCTTCATCAACAGCTTAAATACATCATTAATAATAGCCTAGTGTCTGTTAATGCTGAGCCAGAATGTCCTGTACAAGGTGACATAACACTCATCAGTTTCAATTCAGAAGTTGAGCCTGTCAGCTTCCATGCCCTGGAATATCATTCTACGACTTACTTCTTTCTAAGGAATATCATCCTTACCACATTAGCCTTTTAGAATAACAAAAAATTGTTAGAGTTTATGCCCTAGAGGCCAATTAATTGATATAATTGCTTAACATTTTGATATTATATTTGATTAAATAAATGAATGATTTTATTATGGTTTTATTTACTGCGTTATATATAAATGTTAACATAATAAAATTCCTTAGAATAGTGATACAATTTATATAGTTTCAAGTATGCGACTTGAACATGAGATTATATAATTACAATTAGTATCATTGCTCTTAAATGTCCCTAGTCGAGTACCATTGTTGATAGGACAACAATGATGCATTGAGACTAGTATGTGGATTGACTGATGACCAAATCTCATTGGTCATAAATATATGAGATATTAAGTCAATGCATAGGTATGTGTTAGAGAACGATGTGCTGGACAGACCCACCATGAGAATTCTATGTGGAGCATCGAAGTATCATTAGCGATTCTCATAGTGACAATGATGTAATGGTCCTCCGACCTGAAATTACTATATTTCTACACGAGAATTTATGTACTTTGATATCATCAAATGTCACCTTTAATATGGTGGACTATAAAGGTTATTATTGGGTACATCATGAATCATGTGAGGAATATGAGTGATCTAGATGGAATTTAATCATCCTATATATTAGGGGTGATATCCATAGGCCTCTTGATTGAGTAGGACTATGAAATGCATGGCCATGCTCAAATATTAATTTGTTTCATATAGTCTACTCATTGATCAAGAAAACTCAGACTAAATTATGAAGAGTATGACACATTCCATGACTCGAGTTTAATCTAGGATATTAAGGTTAAAAGGATTAAATTACATTGAAACATTGGTCATGAAAAAGTTGAATCGAATCATCAATCTTATTATTACTTGGGTAGTAGTGATGCATTACTAGATGTCGTTCACTGTTTATAATTTTATAATATAATTTTAAAATTATTGCCAACGTAATTATAACATATACGTTCACACACAAAGAACGTTATTAAAAGGGAATAAATTTAAATTATAAGGATTTAAATATATCAATATGATTGATAGTATTTAAATCACGAATTTAAATTAAAAGGATGCTTTGTATATGTATATATATTAATTAAGTAAGACTTAATTAAGATATAATATATATATAAATTCGGATTTTATTTTAATTAGATTAGGGGTTTTGATTAATTCTGATTTATTGCTATATATATGATATATCAGCGTCTTTGAAAAAAAAAACAAAAAACCCTAGCCGCTCTCAGAGAGAGACTAGAGAAAACAGTTTCGTAAATCCTCATCCTTGTTGGCTAGTACCGCGATTCCTTCTTCTGCAGATCGTAGGACGATTCGTGGAGCGTTCGTGTGGATACCATAGAGACGCGGTTCGTTCGAATTGCGTTGGAGATTCGACCGCATCGTTTAATCGTTTTCTTAATCGGTATAATTTCTAACCACTAAATTAACTGTTTTTCGCATGGATCCTGTTTAGGGTTTTGAATTTGGTTTAAATTGTTCGATTTCTGCTGTGCGTTTCTATGTCAAAACCCTTCAGTGGTATCAAAGCAACTTGCGAAAAGACTAATTCAGATTACGTGTTTTAATTGTATTCGATATATATGATATATGTTGATGCATGTTTATCGATATGAAATTAAATATATGATACTCCGTTGTGTGTGTATTCTGGTAATATATATGATGATACTGTTAATCGTATCTTTAATCAGTGGAATAAGAATATAACTATTCTAATCGGATTAGAAGTATGAAGAAGCGTTTTAATATGATTAATCGAAACTAGAAATATATGATAAATTCTGGGTGTACTGTTATTCGTTTTAATATGATTAAATCAAAACTGGACATATATAATTTGTTATTATGGGTGTTTTGGTGGATTAAAATGTATGATTCTGAAACTGTTTCAGAGATTCGTATGGAAAAATTCCGCAATACAGAATGTAGTTCGAAAAATTTTTCCAGGGGCGCTGCCCCCGACCCCGCTCCCTGACCGGTCTGGGAGACCACCCGCCGGCTGATCGGTCAGTTGGACCATCGCCAGGGAGGAGACCCCTCCTTGGAACCCCCCCCCCCCCGTCGTTGTGCACTATGGTCCTGACCCCAATATGTTATATATTGTTTTCTTTAATTATATATAAATTTTTTATGTGCTTATTGTGATATGCATGGTGCACAATTATGGCCTTTTGACCAATAGGTTAGTGGTTTTTGGTTTTGAAATATGGCTAGCATATCGTGCCTTTCTATAAATTCTAATGTAATATTCTCTTCTCATCTAAATCCCCTCGAATGTAACTCGAGATTTCTTTATGTCATGTAATAATCTGTAATCGATGAAGATGACAAGATGGAGAACACGATGGAAAGATGATGATGGAGAGGAGGCACACACATGATGAAGATCCAAGGAAGCTATTTATTTTAAGATCTTTTACCACCTTAGATTGATCTTCAATCTTTCATTAGCTTGAAAAGATTGACAGTGGATTGGGCCATAACTGTGACACATTTAATTTTGCACTTTATTTATGCTTGTATGTGATATGATATGATGTGTAATGTGCATGCTTAATAAGATTAAAATTGGTGAGATCTAAATTAATTTATAAAATCCCTCAATAAAATATTAAGTCTAAATCAGATGCCTTCCAATGAATAACACTCATCAAGACCTTGATCAATAGATGTAGGTTTGATAAAACAAAGTACCCTATTTATCTAGGTAAGATGCGATAGGATAATTGTGATATCCAAACTGTTAAAATCATTGGGCTCGACTTAACTAAGTTATCTCAATAGGATTGTGGACTTAGAGGCATAGAGTTTGGTTGGTACCATTAGATGGACTAGAAACAAATGTTGTTTACCAAACTATCCAAGAGTTATATATGATATAATTGACAAAAGGGTTGTCTACCTAAATAATTGGGTTTTAAGAGATTAGCCAAAGCTAACTTAAGTCATAATGAAATATGGATCTTGGCTCACTAGAAAGATTTAATAGAAAATGCTTTTCGAATTAATTGTGAGGGATATTAATTTGAATAAAATAGTGGAATGTATATTTTGAATGTACTATTATCAATTACATAATATCAACTCTGCAATTTGACTTATTATTTTTGCACTTATAAATTGTAGATATCAATGGCAAACAACAACAACACAAATAGTCTTTCATTATGATCAGTCCTTAAAAAGGACAAGCTGAGTGGAATTAATTTCCTTGACTGGCATAGGAACTTGAGGATTGTCCTCAATAAGAGCACAAGCTATATGTCCTTGATGGGCCCATTCCTGCAGCACCAGCTGTCACTGCACCACGTGCGGAGCATAATGCTTACAAGAAGCATCAAGATGATGCTCTGGACGTGAGTTGTATCATGCTAGCAACCATGAACGCTGAGCTTCAGAAGCAACATGAGTTGATGGATGCTTATGAGATGATCGAGCATCTCAAGAAATTGTTCGAATGGCATGCTCGATAGGAGAGGTATGATACAAGCAAGGCGTTGTATCACTGCAAAATAGGTGAACTTGATCCAGTTGGTGCACATGTGCTAAAAATGATTGGGTATATTGAGTACCTTGATAGGTTGGGTTTTCCAATCACTCCGGAAGCCCAAACTGATCTTGTTTTGCAATCTTTGAACATCATCTACTCTCAATTTGTTATGAACTATCTTATGAATGAAATTGAGAAACCCCTTACTGAGTTGTTGAGCATGTTAAGAACTGCCGAGAATAACATGAAAAAGGCAGAACCCGCTCCCATAATGATGGTGCAAAAGGGGAATGCTAAGGGAAATTGGAAAGATAAAAATAAGATAGGATCTTAATCTTTTTCCAAACCCAATTCCAAAACCAAACAGGCTTTAAAACCTAAAGATGGGGTGGCTAAAGAAGGTGAGTGTCACTTCTGTGGAAAACCTGGACACTGGAAAAGGAATTATCATGCTTATTTGGAAGAAGTGAAGAAAAGTAAAGGAAGTACGACTTCGATTCAGGTATATATGTTATAGAAGTTAACTTGTCTACTTCTACATCATGGGTATTGGATACTGAATGTGGTTCTCACATTTGTGTTAATGTGTAGGGACTCCGAAGGACTAGGAATTTGGCGAAAGGAGAGGTTGACCTACGAGTTGGGAATGAAGTAAAAGTTGCTTCACTGGCCATAGGAACTTATCATTTATCTTTGCCCACTGGGCTAGTTTTAGAATTAGAAGATTATTATTTTGTGCCTACTATAAGCAAAAACATTATTTCTGTTTCATGTTTGGACAAGAAAGGTTTTTCATTTATAATAAAAAACAATCGTTGTTTGTTTTACTTAAATGATATTTGTTATGGTGTTGCACAATTGTTTAACGGTCTCTATATTCTTGATTTAGAAATGTCTATTTATAACAAAAATACAAAATGATTTAAATCAAATGATTCAAATTCGATATATCTCTGGCACTGTCATTTAGGCCATATAAATGAGAAACGCATATCCAAACTCCATAAAGATGGGTTCTTGGATTCATTTGATTTTGAATCATATGAGAAATGCGAGTCTTGTTTATTAGGCAAGATGACTAAAACCCCTTTCACTGGACACAGTGAACGGGGTAGCGATGTATTGGGGCTTATACATAGTGATGTATGTGGACCCATGAGTTCGTTAGTAAGAGGTAGGTTTTATTACTTCATTACATTTACTAACGACTTTAGTAGATATGGATATGTGTATCTTATGAGACACAAATCTGAATCCTTTGAAAAGTTCAAGGAATTCAAGAATGAAGTTCAAAACCAATTTGGAAAAAGCATAAAAGCCCTTCGATCCGATCGAGGAGGTGAATACTTAAGCCAAGACTTTGATGACCTTCTAAAGGAGTGTGGTATTATATCACTGCTCACTCTACCTGGAACACCACAATGGAATGGGGTATCTGAGAGGAGGAATCAAACCTTGTTGGACATGGTAAGATCAATGATGAGTTATGCAGATCTTCTAATAAGCTTCTGGGGTCATGCCCTAGAGACAGCTGCATTCACACTTAACCGTGTTCCTACAAAGACAGTTCAGAAGACACCATATGAGATGTGGACTGGGAAACGTCCTAGTATGTCGTTCATGAAGATTTGGGGTTGTGAGGCGTTCGTAAAACGTCTGGATTCTGACAAGCTCGGACCCAAATCTGACAAATGTAATTTTGTGGGATACCCAAAGGAAATAAAAGGGTATTATTTCCACAAACCTTCTAAGAACAAAGTGGTTGTTGCTCGAACTGGTATTTTTCTAGAAAGAGAATTTGTCTCTAAAGGAAATAGTGGGAGGAAAGTAGAACTCGAAGAAATTCGAGAACCACAAAATATCATTGAACCTGAGTTGGAACGTGAGCAAGAACCACAAGATATTGTGGAAAGTGAACCTACTCAAATTACACAAGGCATTCGTAGATCTGGTAGGACACGCCAAGAGCCTGAGAGATATTATGGATATCTTGTGACTCAAAACGACGATTTGATGCTCATAGATCAAGATGAGCCTGCTTCCTACCAAGAAGTTATGAATGGACCAGATTCTGAGAAATGGCTTGAATCCATGAAATCTGAGATGGACTCCATGTATACTAACCAAGTATGGACTCTGGTACACCCGAAGGGGTAAAACCAATTGGGTGCAAATGGGTTTTCAAGAAGAAAACCGACATGGATGGTAATGTACAAACCTATAAAGGCCGAATGGTAGCAAAAGGTTTCAAACAAATTCAAGGTGTTGACTATGATGAAACCTTCTCTCTAGTGGCAATGGTTAAATCCATCAGGATCTTACTTGCTATTGTAGCTTTTTATGATTACAAAATCTGGCAGATGGATGTCAAAACTGCTTTCCTTAATGGAAATCTCCTTGAGGATGTGTTTATGACACAACCTGAGGGTTTTGTCACTCCAAAGGATGCTGGAAAGGTATGTAAGCTGCAACGATCCATTTATGGATTGAAGCAAGCCTCTCAGAGTTAGAATCTTCGATTTGATGAAGCAGTCTAAGAATTTGGCTTTATTAAAAATGAAGATGAACCTTGTGTATATAAAAAGGTTAGTGGGAGTCACATTGTATTCCTAGTATTATATGTTGATGACATATTAATTATTGGGAATGACATTCCTTCCTTACAAGCTGTAAAAACATGGTTAGGAAAATATTTCTCCATGAAGGATTTGGGCGATGCTGCTTACATTTAAGGTATTAGGATCTATAGAGATAGATCGAGAAAAATGCTCGGCCTTAGTCAAAGTACATATATTGATAAAGTGTTGAAACGGTTCAGCATGCAAGAGGCGAAAAGAGGAAACTTACCTGTGACTCATGGTGTAAAGATCTCTAAGGCCCAATGTCCTAAATCACAAGATGATGAGGAGCGTATGAGAAAGATCCCTTGTGCTTCGACAATTGGATCTATCATGTATGAAATGATATGTACTCGTCCGGATGTCTCGTATGCTTTGAGCATGAAGAGCAGATACTAGTCGAATCCAGGTGAAGGTCACTGGACAGCAGTCAAGAATATCCTCAAGTACTTGAAAAGGACTAAGGTTTCATTCTTGGTATATGGAGATGAAGACAAATTGGCAGTAAAGGGTTACACAGATGCTAGTTTCCAGACTGACAATGATGACTATAAGTCTCAGTAAGGTTTTGTGTTTTGCCTTAATGGTGGTGCTGTTAGCTGGAAAAGTTTGAAGCTAGAGACAGTAGCTGATTCTACAACAGAGGCTGAGTATATTGTTGCTTCTAGTGCAGCCAAGGAGGCTGTATGGATTAAAAAGTTTATCACTGAACTTGGTGTTGTTCCAACCATTGTTAATCTGGTTACTCTATACTGTGATAATAATGGAGCCATTGCACAGGCTAAGGAACCCTGATCTCACCAATGATCTAAGCATATACTTAGGCGGTACCATCTCATCCGTGAAATCATTGATAGAGGAGATGTACATATAGGAAGAGTGACAACATATGATAATGTTGCAGATCCACTGACCAAGGCTTTGTCGCAGCAGAAGCACAACGGTCACACTAGTTCCATGGGTATTAGATACATGAATGATTGGCTCTAGTGCAAGTGAGAGACTATTAGAGTTTATGCCATAGAGGCCAATTACTTATAATATAATTGCTTACATTTTGATATTATATTTGATTAAATAAATGAATGACTTTATTATGGTTTTATTTTCTGCGTTATATATAAATGTTAACATAATAAAATTCCTTAGAATAGTGATACAATTTATATAGTTTCAAGTATGTGACTTGAACATGAGATTATATAATTACAATTAGTATCATTGCTCTTAAATGTCCCTAGTCGAGTACCATTGTTGATAGGACAACAATGATGCATTGAGACTAGTATGTGGATTGACTGATGACCAAATCTCTTTGGTCATAAATATATGAGATATTAAGTCAATGCATAGGTATGAGTTAGAGAACAATGTACTGGACAGACCCACCATGAGAATTCTATGTGGAGCATCGAAGTGCCATTAGCGATTCTCATAGTGACAATGATGTAATGGTCTTCCGACCTGAAATCACCATATTTCTACACGATAATTTATGTACTTTGATATCATCAAATGTCACCTTTAATAGGGTGGACTATAAAGGTGATTATTGGGTACATCATGAATCGTGTGAGGAATATGAGTGATCTAGATGGAATTTAACCATCCTATATATTAGGGGTGATATCCATAGGCCTCTTGATTGAGTAGGACTATGAAATGTATGGCCATGCTTAAATATTGATTTGTTTTATATAGTCTACTCATTGATCAAGAAAACTCAGATTAAATTATGAAGAGTATGACACATTCCATGACTCGAGTTTAATCTAGGATATTAAGGTTAAAAGGATTAAATTACATTGAAACATTGGTCACGAAAAGGTTGCATCGAATCATCGATCTTATTATTACTTGGGTAGCAGTAATGCATTACTAGATGCCGCTCACTGTTTATAATTTTATAATATGATTTTAAAATTATTACCAACATAATTATAACATATAGGGTCACACACAAAGAACGTTATTAAAAGGGAATTAATTTAAATTGTAAGGATTTAAATATATCAATATGATTGATAGTATTTAAATCACGAATTTAAATTAAAAGGATGCTCTGTATATGTATATATATTAATTAAGTAAGACTTAATTAAGATATAATATATATATATAGATATAAATTCGGATTTTATTTTAATTAGATTAGGGTTTTTGATTAATTTTGATTTATTGCTATATATATGATATATCAGCGTCTTTGAAAAAAAACAAAAAACCCTAGTCGCTCTTAGAGAGAGACTAGAGAAAACAGTTTCGTAAATCCTCATCCTTGGTAGCTAGTACCGCGATTCCTTCTTCTGCAGATCGGAGGACGATTCAGTGGAGCGTTCGTGTGGATACCGTAGAGACACAGTTCATTCGAATTGCGTTGGAGATTCGACCACATCGTTTAATCGCTTTCTTAATCGGTATAATTTCTAACCACTGAATTAACTATTTTTCGCATGGATCTTGTTTAGGGTTTCGAATTTGGTTTAAATTGTTCTATTTCCGCTTTGCGTTTCTGTGTCGAAACCCTACAAAAATCTTCTACAATTACTCAATAATTGGGAAGTAGTATGAATAACTCAGGAATTTAAAAGATTCTTGAATCATGCTGAGGGGTCACAAGACCTTGAACTTCGTCCAGGGTTATAAGTATTTCTTTAACTTAAACCTAAACAGTCATTAGACTATAGGGACTCACGTACTTATGGTTTTAAGCCTTTCGTACGATGTATTGTGCACTCTGTCCAAGGTTATAAGTATTTTTTTCAACTTAAACCTAAATAGTCATTAGACTATAGGGACTCTCGTACTTAGGGTGATCAGCCCTTCGTACCGTATATTGTGCACAAACATCTAAACACTTCTGCGTACTCCACTATAAAAGGGTTGTTCACCTCAGCTTTTCAACACCTGAATCCGCACCAAAACAATTTGGTTTGGCATAACTTCTTAAGAAACGCTTGAACTGCATAAATATCTTTCAATATTTGTCTAACTGAATCAAATAGCATAGACTTCTATCAACAACTCGAACATCAATCAAAATAGTTTTATCCAATTTATATGGCATATCTTTCTTAGTTTAAAAAAAAACCAAAAATCCTTTTATGATGACATGATACCGTACTATCTCGATAGTACGTTGAGGATTCAGTCATTATATGACATTGTCATGCTACATGATACCATAGTGGGATAACGATCTTATGATCACATCCAACACTAGGTTCAATTACATTGATGACTTCCTCGTTTGTCAAATCAGCATCATATTTAGTGATGCCTTATTGACTACAGAAAAAGAAACAAAATATATTTTGATATTTTTAACTCATTTTTGTCTAGCCGGAACAATTAGCATAGACATACGAATAACGGTATTGTTTTTAAAATTCATTGGTTCCATCATTTGATCCAATGTTTTTCAAGAAAAATAGAAATGCAAACATCAGCACGAAGTTAATAAATTTTGGGAAAAAAACTAGCATAGCTAGATGATTTGGAAAGCCTATGTCTCCACCACCAATTCAACTTTCTATACTGATCCATTACTTAATAATTCTATCTATTCCTATAATCCTCAATTCTTCATTCACAACTTATCTATACCCCAGTATAGTTCATCAAACTTACCACACTTTGGAAGTTCATGAACTTGCAATAATAATATGAATTTAAGAACTTATCCTAGTCAGACTATAGGCGTCCATTCGCTGAGGGGTTCAAAACATACCATATTATTATGAGTAACAAACTTACCATATGCATTAGTTTTAAGAACCGTACCTAATCCTAATTTTAAAAGCCTCTAACTATCAAATATACACATGAGAAAAGAATCACATTTCCACCACATATACATTGATAGCGCGACACCGACAAAGGTTTGTACAACTTAGTCACCATTTGAGTCCTCAATTGAAATCCCCACCTAACATTACCTTACTCTTAACAACTTGCCCTTAACTTGTTCAATACGAATTCCTCGTATCACATTATCTATAACTCCTCATGAGTTTATCTCGTACTATATCATAGTACATTATCTTCATAGCATCAAGCTATAATTATTCAAATATTACAGACCATCTTTCTTTTATAACTTAAACAGATCACGTCATGATCTTATTCTATAATCATCTCCCTTAAAAGTCTTTTCTTAACTCATGATCGTTTTGTTTTACGATCATCTTTCTTCCCTTTTTCATCATTTACGATCTCGTTTATGCTTTTAACCTTGCAGACTATGTCTATTCATCATTATTCGTTATCTTGGCTATTGGAGTTAGGTAACTCCCATTTCTTATCTTTATATCTCTTCAAGATTCTTCTTTGAATTCTCTTGTTTATATAACAATTCTTCCTTTAAGAATTTCTAACTTCGTTTACATTGCTCAACATTTCATTCGAATTCCACATTTTCATCATACGTATCCATTTTCTATACTTGGTACACATCGAGTTTCTAATAGTTTCAATATGGTACATTGAGTGGTTTTTCACAAACAACCAACAAACTAGGTTCCGAGTTACTATTTCGTATATACCTCTGCTCTATGAAGGAATCGTTTAGCCCAGATACCATACATCAACTATTAAAGAGTACGATTGTACCATACTTAAATATAACTTTTTATTCTTAACTTCTTTATCATTCTCTTCTTATAGACATTGTCTATTTATTATCACCTTACATCCTATTATTGGAGTTGGGTAACCTTACATTCATATTCCTTATAACTCTGCGAGATTCTTCTTTGAATCCTCTCACGCATGTTTTAATCCCATCTTTATAAATTTCTTAAATTACTTCTTATAGTTCAAACTCTATCTGAACTTATTCTTTCATTATCTTCACCTTTCTTCTCTAAGGTTATAGCCTAAGGTACTCTTACCTAAGGTTTCTAACCTATCAGCTTTGATACCAACTATAACGACCCCAAAATTCATACAATTCAATTATCGACTTTGGCCATTAATAACACGTCTAACTTTTGATTTTACATTATTATTCAATGTTAAACTTAATAAAATACGAAATAATTTAATCTTTTATATCTTCTTACTTTAATTCCCTGAATCAAAATATTTATTATCTACATGTCTTTGAATCATATATACTCCATGATTCACTTTATCAAAGCTAATATATATTACTTATATATCAAATCGATATCCTTTATACATCGGACAGCTCAAATTTTAACTTTACAACTCAACATAAAATATACATCATAAAACATTGAGTACATCTCATGAACCTTAATCATGGTTTAAAGAAATAACAACTCTAGCTAAAATATTAATCTTCGTGTATTACATCTGATTCATGTTTTTCAAGTACCACATAGTGTGTGGTATTCAATCCTTAACCTGTAAAAATGGTTATTTACAAGGTTGAGCTTGACAGCCCAGCAAATTTAATAGTTTTCATGCATCACGTAGCACATAATAACATGCTTATCATACATTTCCTAAACATTGGACTAACATAACATACATGCTTTTAGTTCATATAACAAGTATAGAGATGGAGTTCCTTACTTAATCAGCATTCATTACTCAATCAACGTAGTCATAAATTGACTTTAACATTTCATACTTTCAACATATATATAACACATCATGCTACTTGCAATAAAGATTTAAAACAGTTCATCATCACGTTCACATAGCAAATAGGAACTGAAAGACTTGTCTTGACCGTTGTTTACCAATAACAGTTTAACAACTTACAATTATCTGCACTTCACGTGCCCTACACAATTATATAATCATACACATCAACTATTAGTCACATAGAAATGCATAGTAATTGTAATGTAAACTTTACTCTACATCTGATAACCCTTCTTATTATCAATACACAATGTTCAAGTTGATTGTGTTAACTTTTAACTTACATCTCACTATATTACTTCTTAGGTCATACTCGAAGTTCATTCAAGTGTTTAAGACTTTCTAGGACTACTTATTGGTTTTATATTAAACCCATTTCTTATCTTATAATATTCATTTCATTTGACTTAAAACACTTTTTACATTCATTAAAATTTGTTACGGCGTTTCGACGTTCATTTGTCACGCGCCTGATTTGTCCCTCTTGTGTATAGTTAGTATGCTTATACAACTTATCTAATACATCATTTATTAATGTTAAGCATCATTATGTTTATAAGCATTCTTCTATGCCTCCTCTCTAGTGTTGGCACTGCAGCACCAACTTCCTATACATAACTAGCGTTGCGGCGCGGGTTTCCAGTGCATGTTGCTCGATCTCGACACTGCGGCGCCAAACCCCTTGCTATGGGTCGCGCTGCGGCGCCACTCTACAGTATCTAAGTTCCAGACTAAGCATTGCGACGCGAGTCTTCTTGCCAACTGGCGCGCTGCGGCACCACTTTGCAGTGGCTAATAGACATATCTAGAGATGCAGCGCCAGGGATAAGGCTTTGGGTGGCGCTGCGGCGCAGGCCCTGAGCCACAGAAATTTTTTTATGTGAGATCTCGGGCTCATAACTTCTTCGTTATAAGTCTGAATTGGCTCGCTCAAAAGCCGATAGCTCACAAATCACATGCTTTATGATTTCATTAGAAAATATTTCATTATCGAATCTTTTAACTCGGAATTCACCGATTAATTCGTTCTAAGTCAGAATTTGGTCATTTTCGAGTTCACAACTCTAGAATGCCAATTTAGACTAATCTCCATCGAAAACCAACGTTTTCGAGGTAAATGCTAACTTTTGAATGATTTTGACGATTATCATCTAATCTCGTAAACATCGTCATAACTTTGTTACTTGAGATTTTTACATCGTTCGAAATGGATTTATTCCATCATTCTAACATCTTAACCAAACATACTTCATTAAATCATATACATGACAAATTCTTACAAGTTCTTCATTAGTCCAATACTTATAAAAGTGTGAATTACTTGAACATGGCTTATTAATGTTTAAGTCCATTGATTATCCATCTTATCACTTCTTCTTATATATGCTTCACAAATCCACACTTCTCTATCAAGCTATAATTGAAGAGATGGAAGATTAATAATCTAAGATTCTTACCCTTTAAGACTCAACTTGATTCTTCTTCTTTATTTTCTACTTGGATTAATCAAAGACTAACTCTTACTCTTTTCTCTCTCAAATATAAGCTTCTAGGATGTTTGGTGAAAAAGAAAAAGACAAATGATCTTGCAAAGCTTCTATTTATAGGATTTCCTAGGTGAGGGTAGTTTGGTCTTTTAGGCCATTCCACCTCCTTAGTCCCACCTCCTTACTATTCATTCCTTGCTAACCACTCATCTTATCCTTTGCTTGCTCACCAAGACCAGTCATGACTTACTCATGGGGCCCCCATGGGCTGCTCCATGGGTTTTCTTACCCATTGACCTGTCAGTTCTATCCACGGATCTGGTTTATATTTTGGGCTTTAGGTTTTAAATACTTTGGGCCTAACAATGGGCTTGCATTACATTTCATTGGGCCTTAACATCTTTCCAATTGGTCTTGCAACATTCCTACACAAATCTTACAAATCCAATGCAATAGGATTTAAGCGTTTAACGTAAAATCCTCATAACCCTTACATATACTAGTTCATATATTCTTTCAACCTACACATTATACTAACTTTCATATATACTTGCATAATACTTCGTATCATACTCGTATTCATTATCTCGTATAGTACTTGCTATTATACGATTATCCATTATCAAATCTTTACGTTTCTTAACATACTCAAACTTAGTACGCAGGCGAAAAATTGCGTTAGCCATAACTAAAATATTATTACATATTCCATCCTTCCTTATTATTCTATCATTACGTATTTCTCGGAAGTTCAAAAATAATTCCCGAGCAGAAATTAGTGAATAGTATTTTTCGAAAAATTTCTCGAAAAGCTTTTATTTTCTTTTTAGAAATTTAAACACTTTAATTCCTTCACATAGTCAGAATACTACGATATTCCGACATATTTAGGTATAGAACACCCTTCATCTTACTAACACACAATAATAACATATAATATAATTTTATTCATTATTTAATCAAATAAAATTATTTTAGAATTTATTCAAATTTCTCGGTCGTTACATCCTTCCCCCCTTATAAGGATTCTGTCCCCAGAATCTCGTCTTACATTAGACAAATAGCTAAGGGTAATTCTTCTTTATCTTTTCTTCAAGTTCCCACGTTGCTTCTTCAGCATTGTGGTTCTTCCATAACACCTTTACCCAAGGTATAACTTTGTTCCTCATAACTTTCTTTTTTCTATCAATGATTTGAATAGGCACTTCTTCATACGTCAAGTCTTTCTCAATGTGAATAGGTTCATATTCTATCATGTGCTTATAATCAGGCTTATAAGGACGTAACATAGAGACATAAAACACATTATGTATTCGTTCTAAGTTTGGGGGTAATGCTACCACGTAGGCTACCTCTCCTACCCTTTTTAATATTTCGAAAGGTCCTATAAACCTTGGACTTAACTTTCCCTTCTTTCCAAAGCGTATCTTTCCTTTTCAGGGAGACACCTTCAGAAATATGTACGAGCCTACTTTAAACTCTCTTTTAACTCAATGTGAATCCGCATATTTCTTCTATCTGTTTTACGCTGCTACTAGGCGCATTCATATTAGCTTGACTATATCCACTGTCTGTGCACCAAATTCTGGTCCTAGCATATGGCGTTCTCCCACTTCATCCCAACACAAGGGTGTTCTATATTTCCGTCTGTATAGAGCTTCGTAAGGCGGCATTCCTATGATCGCATGATAACTATTGTTATACGCAAACTTTACTAGCGGTAGATGATCATCCTAACTACCCTTGAAATCCATGATGCAAGATCTGAGCATATCTTCTAGCGTCTGAATTGTCCTCTCGCTCTGCCCATCAGTTTGTGGATGATAAGTCATACTCAACTTTAGTTGCGTTCCCATCTGTTCTTGCAGACTCCTCCAAAAGTTTGATGTGAATCGTGGATCACGATCTGACACAATCAAAACTGGTACTCTATGTCTGGAAATAACTTCCTTAACATAAAGTTTAGCTAACTGGTCTAAGTTATACTTAACCCTTATTGGCAAAAAGTGAGTCGACTTCGTCAACCGGTCCACTATTACCCAAATCGCATCATACCCCTTCTGAGTAATTGGAAGTCTCACCACAAAGTCCATCATGATATGCTCCCACTTCCACTCTGGAATCTCCAATGACTGTAACAAGCCACTTGGTCGCTGATGTTCGGCCTTAACCTTTTGACAAGTTAAAGCACCTACTCATGTATTCTGCTATATCCCTCTTCATGTTCGACCACCAAAAACTCTATCGAAGTTCTTGATACATCTTGGTACTACCAGGATGAATCGAGTACCGCGAACTATGAGCCTCTTGTAATACTTGCTCCTTTAGTTCTGTCTCATTTGGAAACCAAATTCTTCCTTCAAATCTTAATAATCCCTCATTATCAAAACTATACTTTAATTATTTTCCATCGGTTAGCCGCTTCTTCAACTGGTCACACTCCTCATTTCTGAGTTTTACTTCCTTGACTCTTTCTACAATGGTAGATTGAATCTATGTGGTAAACAGTCTCTGTCCCGATTCACTCGGTAACTTTACCTCTATCTCCATCCTAGCCATCTCTGTTATTAACTAAGTTTGAGCCGTTAACATAGATTACTTCTCCCGACCCTTTCTGCTTAAGGCATCAGCCACTACATTGGCTTTTCCTGGATGATACAGGATTTCACAGTCGTAATCCTTTATCAACTCCATCCATCTCCTTTGTCTCATATTCAACTCCTTTTGTGTGAAGATATAATTTAGTCTCTTATAGTCTGTGTATATCTCACATTTCTCCCCATATAAGTAATGCCTCCATATCTTCAAGGCAAACACTACCGCGGCCAGTTCCAGATCATGAGTAGGATAAACTTTCTCATAATCCTTCAACTGCCATGATGAATACGCAATGACCTTGTCATGCTGCATAAGCACGCAACCAAGTCCTCTATGTGAAGCATCGCTATAAATTACAAAATTTATTGTATCATCGGGTAAAGACAACACAGGTGCTTCACTCAACCTTTTCTTCAGTTCTTGAAAACTATCTTCACACTTCTCCGTCCACACATACTTCACTGTCTTCCTTGTCAAGTTAGTCAACGGAGTAGCTATCTTCGAAAAATCTTGAATAAATCTCCGATATTATCCTGCTAACCCTAGGAAACTCCGCACCATAGTCGATGTTTTCGGCTGTTCCCAACTCATCACTGCTTTCACCTTCGTTGGATCCATTGAAATTCCTTCTCGGTCGATAACATGACCCAAAAATTGTACCCTTTCTAGACAAAATTTACACTTCGTGAATTTCGCATACAACTTCTCCTTCCTTAGTGTCTCCAACACTACCCTTAAATGTTCATCATGATCATCTGGCGTCTTAGAATAGACTAGAATATCATTGATAAACACCACGATGAACTTGTCCAAATATTATTTGTACACTCTGTTGATCATATCCATAAATGCAGCTGGTGCATTAGTTAACCCAAATGACATCACCAAAAACTCGTAATGGTCGTAACGAGTCCTGAATGTCCGTCTTAGGTATATCCTCCTTCCTAACCTTTAACTGATGATACCATGTTCGCAAATCTATCTTAGAAAAATATTGTGCCCTGTTGGGTAAAATCTAATTACGCACAACACGCAAGTATACGTGGTCAACAAGTAATAAAGTGAAAGTAGAGTATCGTTCCCACGAGGAATTGTTTAATAAAAATTACCAAGTACTAACCCGTAACCAACTCAATCTTATTTAAACAAATGAATTTCAATTTATAAGTAAACTAATTCTACTTACCACTAGTTAAATTAAGATTATAGAGATTTAAGATCACAACTTCACTTATTGCTTCATTTAAGTTAACACACTTCTCATCAATTATTTTCTGCCTTGAATTATTAATCAAGAACACTAAAGCAGATAAAACACCTCTCGATGCATAATACCCATACTCACTTAAATCCACAGATGATAGAATTAAGCAAGACACCCTAATTAACTAATCCACTATATCTCTATGTGACTTATAATTAAAAAGGATTTAAAGCACAAGTTCTCTATAAGATTACATGTGGTGTCAAACATATCTCTACCTTAACACTCATCAAGTTTATGCAACTAACAAAATCCTGAATGTGACGCCCCCAAAATTAGGTATACATCACCCACCTTGGGTCGCCAGATACATGGTACATAATTCAAATACAATTTACTAATATAACTGTCGTGTACAATACGACAAAATATAAATGTGAGTTTGAATACAATTATTGTCTATTAGAGATTATACAAACGCAAAAGGAGTCCTCATTATAATTGTTAACACACTATTTCACATAATAGTGAGGACTACTAATACTATCAACTGGTCCATCACTCCGTTCCCCGACTCGTCCCAGCTATATGCTCATTTCCTGAAGAGAACAGTGAAAGAAATGGTGAACTCAACTAGCCCAGTAAGAAATATTATGACTAAGATAATGCAGAATAAATTATCATTAGCCTTAAACAGTGTTAAAATGATACAATATAATAAACATCAAGTTTAACTGCAGCGGAACAAGCAATCCATTAAAAGAGTCAAGTAGAAAATAAAATCTACTATCTTTTATGATTTAAAAGGTTTTTCATCACTGTTATTGCTAAGACTCAGCTTAATAAATATTCCACATCATCGAATCACCCCTGCACTACGGCCAAGGATATTCTTTAGTATCACGACCACAATTATCCATGCACCATGGGCCAAGAATATTTGTGTATTCATTAATGGTCATGATCATGCCAACAACTATCCATCAATGCACTACGGCCAATGAGGACTTTTTCCATATCATTTGTAACATTACGGTCATGATTACACCGAATAATCCCTGGTCATAATCATACAGAGTCCATCTATGCACTACAGGCCACATATGACTTTTAACATAATATAAACATGAGGATGATGACAATGATATAAGAATTCAATAAAACAAGTTCAAGAATTAATTTATCCATGAATCAATAACGTCCAAATTGTCAACATTATACTGCTTTGTAGAGTAAAATTCAAGAATGCTCAGAAGAATATTTCCATGAAAAGATACTGGATGAAGCGCAAATATCAAGGATATTCCACTAATTTCATGGAGTATAGAAGTCAAAACTTTAACCAACTGAGTATAATAATGAATGGAATAACAAAAGAAATCACCATGCATGTGGTACTTCGTATAGACAGGTTATTCCAACAGAATAATAAGTAATGAAACCAGGTCAGGCAAATTTTGCACCGACAGGATGTTCCAACAGAATAATATAGACGGAACCAGGTCCGGCATAAAACGCACAGACAGGATATTCCAACAGAATAATAATAAAGACGGAACCAGGTCTGGCGTAAAACGCACAGATATGATATTACAACATAATAATAATAAAGATGGAACCAGGTCCGGCGTAAAACGCACAGACAGGATATTCCAACAGAATAATAATAAAGACAGAATAATAGACGAATATCACCAAGTATAGGGTAGTCCGCGTATACTGGTTATTCCAGCAGAATAATAAATAATGGAATAACAGAAGTTCTCTTCATGAATACAAAAGAAATAACACCCCTTACCGTAAAATAAACTGAATATAAGAGTAGGAAAGTAGCAGAATACTTTTCTATAGTTTCTTTATAATTTCTCTCTCTAGAGTTTCAGTGAATTCGTAAGAAATAATGAAGGAATGAGCTTCTGTTTATAGAAAAATGGACTGCATAGTAACTAACTCATGAACGTTCCAGATTGATTTAATTTTAATCGGACGGTCCATAATTAAAGAAAAATCTTTTAAATAAAATATAATATATATATATATATATATATATATATATTATATTTATAACTTGTGCAAGAAAAAAAAATCACGGGTGGAAGACCCGTGAATTCTCATTACTCCCTCTGCCCATTTTGTCAAACTTCCATATATATATATATATATATATATATATATATATATATATATATATATATATATATATATATATATATATATATATATAAGTATTATATATAATATACATAATAATACTCCTACCGTCCACCCTAATTCCCCCCCCCCACCCCCCACCACCCACCCACCCACCTTCCACTAACAATATTATATATAATACTTATATATATATATGTATATAATACTTATATATATATATATATATATATATATATATATATATGTATTCATATATATATAAAATGAAAACTGAGATAACTTCAACCGATAATTTTTTTAAAAAAAAAAGAAAGTGGGGGTCCAAATAATAATCAAAAATTGACAATAATTACTATAGCAATAATTGAATAAAATTGAGTGACTTCTCACGTAAGAATCAATAATCAATACCGTGTGCTACTATGCAACCTCGCGTATTACTGTACTTTTAACACCGGGTGTTTCAACAGTTAACGGTAAAACTTTCGCCGTTATTTTCATAAAGTATTTTTGTCGTTTTCTCAATCCGACAATAATTCCGTTGTGGGGTCCACCAATGATTGCGCCGTTGTACGAATATTCTCTGGTAAAACGAATATTCCCCGACCAATCGAATATAATACAACAACTTGCATACTTTGCAAAATTTATAAATATTACCCACAACTATAACATTATATCAATTTTACTCCATAATATTCAAAAATAATATTTATAGAAAATTCATCTTTATTCAAAAAGTTGGGGTTTTACAATCTCCCCTTATGAAATTTCTCCCTCAAAATTAGGGTACGTACCTGGTATATCAAAGAGGTAAGGATACCTTGATTTCATTTCAGATTCTAACTCCCAAGTTATTTCCTCAACATCGTGGTTTCTCCACAAAACTTTGACTTGAGGTATAACCTTGGAGCGTAGAATATGTTCCTTCTTATCCAAGATTTGAACAAGAACCTCTTTATACGTCAAATCTTCCGCTATTTAGTCCGGTTCTAACTCAATAATGTGGTTCAGGTCTTCCACATATTTACGTAACATGGATATGTGAAAAATGTTATGAACACGAGACATACTTGGCGGTAAAGCGAGTTTATAGGTCACAGTTCCTACTCGATCAAGGATTAAAAATGGTCCGATGAATCGAGGATTGATCTTTTCTCTCTTTCCAAATCTCGTAACTCCTTTCTATGGAGTAACACGTAACAACACATGATCTCCTATATCGAATTCCACGTCCTTTCGATGAAGATCAGGCATAACTCTTTTGTCGATCATGTGAGGTTTTTATACGTTGCCGGATCGTTTGAATTTTTTTTGTAGTCATATGTACCAACTCCAGTCCCAACAACGTTGCTTCACCCACCTATCCCAGCATACTGGAGAACGACATTTTCTTCCATACAATGCCTCGAATGGAGCCATGCCAATACTTGCTTGATAACTGTTGTTGTAGGAAAACTCCACCAATGGTAAGAACTTGTCCCAACCTCCTTTGAAATCAAGAACACAGAGTCTTAATAGATCTTCAAGAGTTTGAATAGTCCTCTCCTACTGTCCGTCCGTCTGAGGATGATATACCGAGCTAAATCGTAAATCTATGCACATATCTTTCTGCAAACTAACTCAAAATCGTGAAGTGAATCTTGGGTCTCGATCAGAAACTATGGATACGGGTATACCATGCAGTCTTACAATCTCGTTTATGTACATACGAGCAAGACATTCAAGGGTATAAGTTTCTCGTATTGGTAAGAAGTGAGCAGACTTGGTCAATCTATCAACAATGACCCAAATCGCATCTATGCCTTGAGAAACCTTGGGAAGACCAGTAACGAAATCCATGGTAATGTGCTCCCACTTCCATTCTAGAATTTCAAGTGGTTACAATGGACCTTTTGGTACTTGATACTCCGCCTTGACTCGTTGACATGCTAGACACCTTGAGATAAACAGCGCTATCTCTCTCTCTTCATATTGCCCCACCAAAATGTATGTCGAAGATCATGATACATTTTGGTACTCCCAGGATGGATTGCAAACGGTGTGTTGTGCGCCTCCATCATGATTTTATACTTTAAATCAGGATCGTTAGGAACACAAAGTCTGGAGTTGACTTGAAGTATTCCTTCTTCATCGATTCTTGCTTCCGGCATCGCACCTTCTTGCACTTTCTTCCTCATACGCATCAGCTCCAGGTCTGTAGCTTGAGCAGCTTTAACTTTATCGATTAAAGTCAATTCTACTCGTATATTCGCCATCATCACATGGGTCCCTGGAGTCTTTAACTCTATCTCCATCCTTTGCAAGTCACATAAAATGGGCCTTTGCGTTGACAATATCGCACTCGTACTTGCATATGATCTTCTACTAAATGCGTCAGCTACTACGTTTGCTTTTCCAGGATGGTATTGTATGGTATGATCATAATCTTTCAACATTTCAAGCCAACTTCATTGTCGCATGTTGAGTTCCTTTTGAGTGAAGAAATATTTGAGGCTTTTATGATCCGTAAAGATCTCCACCTTCTCCCCATACAAGTAATGCCTCCAAATTTTAAGTGCAAAGACAATAGCTGCCAACTCTAGATCATGAGTAGGATAATTCCTCTCATATTCTTTGAGTTGTCTTGAGGCATAGGCTATGACTTTTCCATGTTACATGAGAACACATCCCAACCCTTTGCCCGAAGCATCACTGTAGATGAAAAATTCCTCCGAGCCAGATGGTATTGTCAGAACAGGTGCTGAAATGAGTCTCCTCTTGAGTTCTTGAAAACTCTTCTCACATTCTTTGCTCCAACCGAACTTTTTATCTTTCCGAGTCAGCTGAGTTAATGGAGAAGCGATTCGAGAAAATCCTTCCACGAATCTCCGATAATAACCAGCTAAACCGAGAAAGCTACGTACATCGGTCACTGATTTAGGTTGCTCCTAGCTTTGAATTGCTTCAATCTTTGCCGAGTCAACAGATATTCCATGACTTGATACTACGTGCCCAAGGAATGCTACTTTATCAAGCCAGAACTCACATTTCTTCAACTTGGCATAAAGCTTGTATTCACGAAGCTTTTGGAGTCTCAGCCTCAAGTGTTGCTCGTGATCTTCACGACTTTTGGAATAAATAAGGATGTCATCAATAAAGACAACCACAAAGTAATCCAAATATTCCTTGAATACTCGGTTCATCATATCCATGAAGGCAGCAGGAGCATTAGTCAATCCAAAAGACATAACTAGGAATTCATAATGCCTATACCGAGTTCTGAAAGCCGTCTTTGGAATGTCATCGGTTCTAATCTCCAATTGGTGATATCCGGAACGAAGATCAATCTTTGAAAAGAATTTGGCTCCTTGCAACTGGTCAAACAGGTCATCAATACGTGGCAATGGATACCTATTTTTGATGGTGACATGATTCAACTCCTGATAATCAATACAAAGTCGCATACTCACATCTTTCTTCTTCACGAATAGAACAGGAGCACCCCAAGGAGAAGTACTAGGACGAATAAAGCCAATGTCTAACAATTCCTGTAGTTGGGTCTTTAACTCCTGAAGTTCAATAGGAGCCATTCGATATGGGGCTTTGGAAATAGGTTTTGTACCGGGTTCAAGGTCGATACAAAATTCAATTTCACGCTCTGGGGGTAGGCCAGGAAGTTCTTTGGGGAATACGTCAGAAAATTTATTAACAACAGAAATATCATTCAAAGCTGACATATTTTTGTTTAGATCTGTGACATGAGCTAAGAAAGCTTGACATCCGTTTTTCAATAAATGAATAGCTTTATGGCTTGAGATGATCGTGATTGATTTTAATAGTTTGGTCGCTTAAACTCGCATAATAGGTTGATTAGGAATATGAAAGCTAACAACCTTATGAAAACAATCAATTTTTGCATGATGAGTAGTTAACCAATCAATCCCTAGAATCACATCAAATGCAAGTATTTTCAATGAAATAAGATCGACAGGTAATGTGAGGGTACCGATTTGAACCAAACAAGACTTATAAACAGTGGATGTAATGAAGGTTTCTCCCAACGGAGTTTCCACATATAAGTCAAAGTCTAATTTCTCTGGAGTCAAATTTAATCGATGAGCGCAAGTAGGAGAAATAAAAGAATGGGTAGAACCGGTATCAAATAAAGTATAAACTTCGTTAGAGTTTATGATAAGCTTACTCATGATGACCTCATTTGGGTTCCTTACTTTCTGGGAGGTCACAACAAGCGGTCTCCCTTGCACTACCGGCTTTGACTTTTCTGGGACGGCCTTTGGTGCCTCCATCCTAGCTGAATTTGTCTTCGGTGAACGACAAAATTGGGCTAAGTGACCTTCTCTTCCACAATTATAACATGCTTTGGACGGCATCGTGCAATTTGGACTGATGTGTCCCTCCCCTCCGCATTTGAAGCATATGATAGGTGGTCTTTCTCCTTCCTTAACAACGGGTGTTGGTGCTAACGTCTTTCCATCATTGTTAAATCTCCTCTTCTTGAAATGTCCATTCTTATTATTTTGGCCCTGATTACCACCGAAGTGGTTACCATTTCTGGCATGTTAATTCCCTCCACGCTTGTTAACATCGCTTTGATGACTGCTCCCACTGGTATTATCATTTTGTCGGCTGCTCTCTTTTGGTTGCGTTGACTCGTTATCGCACTCCACCAATTGAGTCCTATTTATAACATATGAATACAAACACAGTTTATGAGAAATAAGATGTTGACGTATCTCCGGCTTCAAACCTCTTAAAAACATTCGTGCAATTCTCTCTTCATTATCCACCAAGTGGGACGCAAACCGGGATAACTCCGCAAATTTTGCCTCGTATTACGACACGGTCATATTGTTTTGCTCCAATTTGATAAACTTCACCTCCTTCATGTGACGAATACTTTCGGGAAAGTATTTGTCGTTGAACAGCTCTTGGAACTTCTCCCAAGACATCTTCAGTACGGCAGGTTGAGTATGTTTTACCGATTCCCACCAGTAATCTGCCTCTCCGCGCAACATAAAGGCGGCAAAGGGAACCTTTTGCTCCTCAGAGCATCCCAAGACATCAAATATCTTGGTGATCTGATTTATCCATGCTTCTGTCATAAGTGGTTTTAGCTCTCCCTTAAACTCCGGTGGTTCCAGCTCCTTGAACTGTTTAGCGGTGACCGCCCGAGAGTTTTCAGTGTTTCCACCTACATTTTGGACAGGAGCCACTCTCGCCTGCTATTGGATGAATTGCATAAGCCTCTAAACAATCCATCATTCATCATTTGGTCAGTGTTGTTGTTTGCATGAGGATTGTCGCCTTCCTGATGCACATTTTCCTGATTATTGATATGTGGTGAATCAACGGTCGCCTGTGCTCCATTGCTATTCTCAACATTCTCGGATGTCATTTTCAAATACTGCCACAAAACAAAAGGTTAATTGACATGTAACATATTATCCCTATATTCTGACCGACCAAGTAAATACAAAAAAAAACTTAGGTAGGTCATACTAGCGAAGGAATTCTCCGGCTCTCCCCTCCTAGTTCTATTCTAATATCTTAGCCAGGGATCATATCCCTAAGCTTTGATACCAACTGTGACGCCCCCAAAATTAGGTATATATCACCCATCTTGGGTCGCCAGATACGTGGTACAGAATTCAAATACAATTTACTAATACAACTGTCGTGTACAATACGACAAAACATAACTGTGAATTTGAATACAATTATTGTCTACTAGATATTATACAAACTCAAAAGGAGTCCTCATTAAAATTGTTAATACACTATTTCACAGAATAGTGAGGACTACTAATACTATCATCTGGTCCATCACTTCGTTCCCCGACTCGTCCCAACTATATTCTCATTTCCTGAAGAGAACAGTGAAAGAAAGGATGAGCTCAACTAGCCCAGTAAGAAATATTATGACTAAGATAATGCAGAATAAATTATCATTAGCCTTAAATAGTGTTAAACTGATACAATATAACAAACATCAAGTTTAACTGCAGCGAAACAAGCAATACATTAAAAGAGTCAAGTAGAAAATAAAATCTACTATCTTTTATGATTTAAAAGGTTTTTCATCACTGTTATCGCTGAGACTAAGCTTAATAAATATTCCACATCATCGAATCACCCCTGCACTACGACCAAGGATATTCTTTAGTATCACGACCATAATTATCCACGCACTACGGGCCAAGAATATTTGTGTATTCATTAATGGTCATGATCATGCCAACAACTATCCATCAATGCACTACGGCCAATGAGGACTTTTTTCGCATCATTTGTAACATTACGGTCATGATTACACCGAATAATCCCTGGTCATAATCATACCAAGTCCATCTATGCACTACAGGCCACAGATGACTTTTAACATAATATAAACATGAGGATGATGACAATTATATAAGAATTCAATAAAAACAAGTTCAAGAATTAATTTATCCATGAATCAATAACGTCCAAATTATCAATATGATACTGCTTTGTAAAGTAAAATTCAAGAATGCTCAGAAGAATATTTCCATGAAAAGATACTGAATGAAGCACAAATATCAAGGATATTCCACTAATTTCATGGAGTATAGAAGTTAAAACTTTAACCAACTGAGTATAATAACGAATGGAATAACAAAACAAATCACCATGTATGCGGTACTTCGCATAGACAGGTTATTCCAATAGAATAATAAGTAACGGGACCAGGTCAGGCGAATTTTGCACCGATAGGATGTTCCAACAGAATAATATAGATGGAACCAGGTCCGGCATAAAACGCACAGACAGGATCGTACTTCCTCCTTGTACTCCCTCAACTGCCTCTTTGTACTCCTGATTCATGATCTGAATCATCAATCTTCGATCCATATCGAATTCAGGTTGACCACTCTGTACAGGGTAATTCAAAACTCGATGTTGGGTTTTCCCAATTGCTTTCCAAAAAGATAAATTCATGTCATCTATTTTAGCCTTCTTAGATCGGACATCTCTTTCCACAATATCCACGTGTCGTGTGGCTTTTACCCATGCATCACTCATTCTTAGTCGTTCAGTTTTTTCTTCTTTCAACTCAGATTCCATCTTTATCATCTTATACTCTGCCAAAGAATGCTTCTGTTCAAGCATCACATATCGGTTAACACAAGCTTGAATTGTTGCATCCTTTTGTTCCACGACCGCCTGTCGTTCTTCAGCCTGCTCTTCTAACTCATGAATACGATTTTGAAATTATACATTTTAATCATATAATACCTCTAATAAACTCTCCTTAGGTACCTCTTCTTCTTCTTCTTCCTCACTCTCAATTGTCACCTTTGTGACTATCTCGGGTGAAACTATCAATTCTTCACTCACCACATGGATATCTCTAATTCCTTCTTCGTCTAACATCACATTATCATGGTTAGTGATTAGAGGTATCCCCACGGTCTCATTCACTCCATTGTTAACATTTTCAGCAGTCATTCTCAAATACTGCCATAAAACAAGGGTTAATTAAACAAATTAACATATCACATAATATCCCAATATTATAACTGACCAATAAATAAGATTAGGTAGGACACGCTAGCAAAGGATTTACTCATCTCTCCCCTCCTAGTTATATTCCCCGATCTCCGCAAGATATCATATCCCTAAGCTCTGATACCAACTGTGACAACCCCAAAATAGGTCCATTCCATCCAACCCATTCTGAGTTGCCAAATACATGGTACAGAAAACAACTACCACTTTATTACAACAATTGTCGTGTAAAATACAACAACACATATACTGTGAGTTTGGATACAAATATATACCAAATGTGACACATGTCCCAACCGTGGACAACACCTCACAATGACACCTTACATAAAGGTATAGTCAAAAACTGTTTTAGAAACTAAAATCTTTGGAAAGTGCTCAAGGAAACCTTCGTACATGGGAGGTCATGCTTCTAGGTTATGATAGATATCATATGGCCACAGAATTATTCTTGGTTGACCCAATAGACCCCAAAGAAAAATGAGAAGATTACTATCATATTCTTCCCAATGGTGAGTCTTCTCTTGATTTATCATTATCTCCAATGTCTCAAATTGAGAATTATACTCCAAACAAACACCAAGATTATATAAGTAGTGCTCGTAAATATACTCAGCAAGTGGATGAGCACAACCATGTCTTATGATGACACGAGGTTGTATGTCATTAGACATCTTATATGATAGTGGCAAAACACCCTTCCAACGTTGGGTTCAACTCTCCCTATATGATTCACTAAATATAACTACTAAAAGATGTATACAACACACTTGTCTATACTGTTTAGGGAGAACTCCACAGCTAGAGACCACCGTTCTATTCCTTTGTTACCCCCGCTCGATCCAGCTACACTTTTATTACCTGAAAGGAATTATGAAGCAAAAGGGTGAGCACAACTAGCTCAGTAAAGAATATCATGACTAAAGATAATTAAATTATCAATAGCCTTCATCAATAATAAATCAGAGATTTATAACATATGGTAGATGATAAAAATTTCAACCATAGTTGCAGCGGAACGAGAAATCCATTAGAAGAGTCAAATAGACTATAAAGTCCATTATCTTCTCCATGTTAAAAATCCAACAACAATGTTTTATCCCTGTAACATCAATCAACAATTCTGGTCCATAATCATATGAATAACTCATAATCATAATTGTATTCCTCTTCTCATTCAGGACGAAGATAATTTTCATCACCTATCTTTACCTAAAACATCAAAGATCATGGTTACACCAAGTCACATTTCCTGTACATAATCATAATAATAATTTCATCTTTGCACTACGGCCAAAGATATTCATTTGTATCACCAGTTGGTCATGTTCATCTCAACACATGTTCATCTTTGCACTACTGGCCAAAGATATTCAACAACATATCATCTTTGCACTAGGGCCAAAGATATTCATCAATAATTCATCTTTGCACTACAGGCCAAAGATATTCCTCAACAGTTCATATTTGCACTACAGGCCAAATATATTAATCAACAGTTCATATTTGCACTACAGGCCAAATATATTATTATCTCAAAGAAATATATAATCATTTCAGAATTTATATAAACAATAATTATAACCATGTTTATCATTTCACCTTTGTACTTAAGCTAAAGATATTCAATTACAAATTCAATGGTCATGATCATACCAGTCAACAATTCAACTTTGCACTACTGGCCAAATAGAACCCATAGTCATAATCATACCAAAAATCTACCCATCTTTACACTCAAGTCAAAGAGAAATATCATCATTAGGGTTATAAAAATGTTATATATGATAATAAAAATAATATGATCAACATATAGTTTTAATCTCAAGAGTAATATTCATAAATCAACTATAATTTGGTTAGAAAAAGAAACCAATATTGTCGTGAATAATACCCGTGAATAGTAACTCGTGAATAGTAACTCATGAATAGTAACTCGTGAATAGTAACTCGTGAATAGTAACCCCGACATGAAAAAGGTAGAAATTCCACAATAAAATCCATACCAATATTTCTGTATAATGATATTGAAAGAATAATATTTCTTAAGCTTATAAACAATTTATTTTAATTGTTTACACTTTACTAAATAATGCATTTAATCATCTTAAAATGCCAAACTCATAAGATTTAATCACCAAATAACCAAAACCCTCATCAAAAATCTGCATATACCTTATATAGGATTCTCAAGCCATAAAATCCTATTTTTTAATTTTCTTACTTCACATAACATATTTAATTCATTTACTCATAACTAGTCCATTTTCATGAAAAATACTAAATCAATTCTAAAAATATTTTTTTTCTGAGATTTAGCAAAACATAGTCCCATATTAAACATATATTTTTCTTAGAATTTTTAAAATTTATTTACTATTTTTCATATGGCCAAAACCACCGAATATTTAGACATTTATCATAAATTGTACTTTTATCTAAAAATTCCGAAATTCACAGAGTACACTGATATTATATAGATGTACTCTCAATAAAAATTTCATCAATTTTGAAGTTAACCACAAGGAGTTATAAGCGGTTACTTTTAAAATAGTCTTTTCCCGTAAAATTTATAACTCTTAATCTATACATCCAAAAATTGCTATTTTTGGACACAATCAATAAAACTCATCAAAATATCATTTCAAATTTTTCTAGAATTTTCCGAAGGACGGAAGAAGTACGAACTGAAAAACTTAATAACCCTTAAAATCCCTTACCTCAAAAGAGCAGTACTTCTGACCGGAATATCGGATGAAAAGCCGAAGGAACCTTGCACCGAATAGAAACTCTCAAAGTTTATAAATACTCACAAAAATATGCTTGATGATATATAGAGAGAGAACTTATGTTTCTGGTAAGATTTTTAATTCTAACATAAGCACCTATTTATAGGAAAATGCTAGATCGCCAAAGGAGATTAAATAATAAAATAATAATATTATTATTATACTCAATTCTACGCCCATACATATTGAACAATCTGATCAGCCATCTTTGAAAAATATTCAGCACATGTTTTTTTTACACCAACCAAAGTGGATCCCACCCTTTTTTTTTAATAAAAATTATTTTATTTTCTAAAACTTCAACAATTCATAGAAAATAGTCCGATTATCAGAAAAATACGAATTTTATGTCCATTCTGACTGAAATCAAATTCTCTACAACTTTGTAGCTTTTAGTTTTTCCAAATTCCAAAGCAAAAATATCTGAAATCCACAAACGGATGATTTTCTAATTTCCTTCTCTTCCCTTTCTCTTTCTTTTTTTTCCATAATTCTCCACTAACTCTCTCTCTTCCCCCACTTTCTTCTCTTACCCCCACCACTTCTTCTACACACACACACACACATATACGTGTATATATATATATATATATATATATATATATATATATATATATATATATATATATATATATATATTAAAATATTTATAATTATTAAATAATTCTAATTTTATCTTCTCTCTTCCACCTCATCTATTTATAAACCATGAATTTATTGTAAAAATATCACCATTATTATATTATTAAAATAATATATTTAAATGAATTATTTTATCAGAAAAAGATAAAATATTAATTTTCAACAATTGTCACATTAAAATTTTTCTCCATCTATATCCATATAAATAAATTCAGCATTTATATCTGCATCAAATAAATATTTCTTTATCATATAAATCAATAATTAATTATTCACAAATAATATTACAGAATCACAATTATGACAACCAGGCAGTTCCCAGGAAAGAGGGGGCTTTTCAATAAGAATTTTTCCTTACTGGCGCGCAATTAGGTGACCAAACATCTCCTTGACAGAACTTTCTAGACATTGCCAATAATGTTATCAAATAATATTATTCAAATAATATGAATTATTGATCTGATAATGGAAAATACTGTGCAGTGACATTTATTGAAACAATAATAATATAAACTAAAAACGCAACAATTATTGAATCAATAAAATATTGAACAGTAACTACTGTAACAATTATTGAGTAGTGCTTTCTTACGTAAAAATCAATAATTTCAAAAATACTGTGCAATACCGTGTGCTACTGTGCAATAACGCATATTACTGTATTTTAACCACCGGGTATTCCAACAGTGTTAACGGTAACGATTACGCCGTTATTTATAAAAACTCAAATTTGTCGTTTTCTTTATCCGACAGTTATCCGTTATGGGGCCCACAAATGGCTGCGTCGTCGTACGAATATTCTCCGACAGAAAAATATTCCACGACCAAACGAATATTCTCCGACAACAATGAATATTTTATAATCACTTGTGTATTTTGAAAAAATTCATATATCACCCTTAACTTTAAACTTTTATCAATTTAATCATCTACTGAATTGTAATTATAAAAAAATTTGAATACTTTTATTTCATAAAATTCAAGGTCTTACAATCTCCCCTCCTTATGAAATTTCATCCCCGAAATTTACGTACCTGGTATTTCGAAAAGTTTAGAATACCTTGCTTTTCATTTCAAATTTTATTTCCCAGGTCATCATGATTTCTTCGTTGCTCATCTCCCGTTATAACTTCATTTGGGTTCCTCATTTGTTGGGAAGTCATGACAACCGCTATCCCTCGAAGAACCCAGCTTTGACTTGTCTGGGGCAGCATTTGGCGTCATCACTACAGTTGGAATATATTTTTCTATAAGGCATATTCCTCCCTTAACTGCCTCGTTGTACTCCTGATTCATGATCTGAATCATCAATCTTCGATCCATATCGAATTCAGGTTGACCACTCTGTACAGGGTAATTCAAAACTCGATGCTGGGTTCTCCCAATTGCTTTCCAAAAAGAGAAATTCATGTCATCTATTTTAGCCTTCTTAGATCGGACATCTCTTTCCACAATATCCACGTGTCGTGTGGCTTTTACCCATGCATCACTCATTCTTACTCGTTCAGTTTTTTCTTCTTTCAACTCAGATTCCATCTTTATCATCTTATACTCTACCAAAGAATGCTTCTGTTCAAGCATCACATATCGGGTAACACAAGCTTGAATTGTTGCATCCTTTTGTTCCACGACCGTCTGTCGTTCTTCAGCATGCTCTTCTAACTCATGAATACGATTTTGAAATTCTACATTTTAATCATATAATACCTCTAATAAACTCTCCTCAGGTACCTCTTCTTCCTCTTCTTCCTCACTCTCAACTGTCACCTCTGTGACTATCTCGGGTGCAACTATCAATTCTTCACTCACCACATGGATATCTCTAATTCCTTCTTCGTCTGACATCACATTATCATGGTTAGTGATTAGAGGTATCCACACGGTCTCATTCACTCCATTGTTAACATTCTCAGCAGCCATTCTCAAATACTGCCATAAAACAATGGTTAATTAAACAAATTAACATATCACATAATATCCCAATATTATGACTGACCAATAAATAAGCTTAGGTAGGACACACTAGCGAAGGATTTACTCATCTCTCCCCTCCTAGTTATATTCCCCGATCTCCGTCAGAGATCATATCCCTAAGCTCTGATACCAACTGTGACAACCCCAAAATAGGTCCATTCCATCCAACCCATTCTGAGTTGCCAAATACATGGTACAGAAAACAACTACCACTTTATTACAACAATTGTCGTGTAAAATACAACAACACATATACTGTGAGTTTGGATACAAATATATACCAAATGTGACACATGTCCCAACCGTGGACAACACCTCACAGTGACACCTTACATAAAGGTATAGTCAAAAACTGTTTTAGAAACTAAAATTTTTGGGAAGTGCTCAAGGAAACCTTTGTACATGGGAGGCCATACTTCTAGGTTATGATAGATATCATATGGCCACAGAATTAACCTTGGTTAACCCAATAGACCCTAAAGAAAAATGAGAAGATTACTATCATATTCTTCCCAATGGTAAGTCTTCTCTTGATTTATCATTATCTCCACTGTCTCAAATTGAGAATTATACTCCAAACAAACACCAAGATTATATAGGTAGTGCTCGTAAATATACTCAGCAAGTGGATGAGCACAACCCTGTCTTATGATGACACGAGGTTGTATGTCATTAGACATCTTGTATGATAGTGGCAAAACACCCTTCCAACGTTGGGTTCACCTCTCCCTATATGATTCACCAAATATAACTACTAAAATATTTATACAACACACTTGTCTATACTTTTTAGGGAGAACTCCATAGCTAAAGACCATCGTTCTATTCCCTTGTTATCCCCGCTCGACCCAGCTACACTTTTATTACCTGAAAGGAATTATGAAGCAAAAGGGTGAGCACAACTAGCTCAGTAAAGAATATCATGACTAAAGATAATTAAATTATCAATAGCCTTCATCAATAATAAATCAGAGATTTATAACATATGGTAGATGATAAAAATTTCAACCATAGTTGCAGCGGAACGAGCAATTCATTAGAAGAGTCAAATAGAATATAAAGTCTATTATCTTCTCCATGTTAAAAATCCACCAACAATGTTTTATCCCTGTAACATCAATCAACGATTCTGGTCCATAATCATATGAATAACTCATAATCATAATTGTATTCCTCTTCTCATCCAGGACGAAGATAATTTTCATCACCTATCTTTACCTGAAATATCAAAGATCATGGTTACACCAATTCACATTTCATGTTCATAATCATACTAATAATTTCATCTTTGCACTACGGCCAAAGATATTCATTTGTATCACCAGTTGGTCATGTTCATCTCAACACATGTTCATCTTTGCACTACTGGCCAAAGATATTCAACAACATATCATCTTTGCACTACGGGCCAAAGATATTCATCAATAATTCATCTTTGCACTACAGGCCAAAGATATTCCTCAACAGTTCATATTTGCACTACAGGCCAAATATATTAATCAACAGTTCATATTTGCATTACAGGCCAAATATATTATTATCTCAAAGAAATATATAATCATTTCAGAATTTATATAAACAATAATTATAACCATGTTTATCATTTCACCTATGTACTTAAGCTAAAGATATTCAATTACAAATTCAATGGTCATGGTCATACCAGTCAACAATTTAACTTTGCACTACTGGCCAAAGAGAACCCATAGTCATAATCATACCAAAAATCTACCCATCTTTACACTCAAGTCAAAGAGAAATATCATCATTAGGGTTATAAAAATGTTATATATGATAATAAAAATAATATGATCAACATATAGTTTTAATCTCAAGAGTAATATTCATAAATCAACTATAATTTTGTTAGAAAAAGAAACCAATATTGTCGTGAATAGTACCCATGAATAGTAACTTGTGAATAGTAACTCGTGAATAGTAACTCGTGAATAGTAACTCATAAATAGTAACTCGTGAATAGTAACTTGTGAATAGTAACCCCGACATGAAAAAGGTAAAAATTCTACAATAAAATCCATACCAATATTTCGGTATAATGATATTGAAAGAATAATATTTCTTAAGCTTATAAACAATTTATTTTAATTGTTTACACTTTACTAAATAATGCATTTAATCATCTTAAAATGCCAAACTCATAAGATTTAATCACCAAAAAACCAAAACCCTCATCAAAAATTTACATATACCTTATATAGGAGTCTCAAGCCATAAAATCCTATTTTTTAATTTTCTTACTTCACATAACATATTTAATTCATTTACTCATAACTAGTCCATTTTTATGAAAAATACCAAATCAAATCCAAAAATATTTCTTTTCTAGGATTTAGCAGAATATAGTCTCATATTGAACATATATTTTTCTTGGAATTTTTAAAATTCATTTACTATTTTTCATATGGCCAAATCCACCGAATATTTAGACATTTATCATAAATTGTACTTTTATCTAAAAATTCTGAAATTCACAGAGTACACTGATATTATATAGATGTACTCCCAATAAAAATTTCATCAATTTTGAAGTTAACCACAAGGAGTTATAAGCGGTTACTTTTAAAATAGTTTTTTCCCGTAAAATTCATAACTCTTAATCTATACATCCAAAAATCGCTATTTATGGACACAATCAATAAAACTCATCAAAATATCATTTCAAATTTTTCTAGAATTTTCTGAAGGACGGAAGAAGTACAAACTGAAAAACATAATAACCCTTAAAATCCCTTACCTCAAAAGAGCAGTACTTCTGACCGGAATATCAGATGAAAAGTCGAAGGAACCTTGCACCGAATAGAAACTCTCAAAGTTTATAAATACTCACAATAATATGCTTGATAATATAGAGAGAAAAAACTTATGTTTCTGGTAAGATTTTTAATTCTAACATAAGCACCTATTTATAAGAAAATGCTAGAATGCCAAAGGAGACTAAATAATAAAATAATAATATTATTATTATACTCAATTCTTCGCCCATACATATTGAACAATCTGATCAGCCATCTTTGAAAAATATTCAGCACACATTTTTTTTACACCAACCAAAGTGGGTGCCTCCTTTTTTTTTAATAAAAATATTTTATTTTCTAAAACTTCAACAATTCATAGAAAATAGCCCGATTATCAGAAAAATACGAATTTTATGTCCATTCTGACTGAAATCAAATTCTCTACAACTTTGTAACTTTTAGTTTTTCCAAATTCCAAACCAAAAATATCCGAAATCCACAAACGGATGATTTTCTAATTTCCTTCTCTTCCCTTTCTCTTTCTTCCTTTTCCATAATTCTCCACTAACTCTCTCTCTTCCCCCACTTTCTTCTCTTACCCCCACCACTTCTTCTACACACACACACACATATACGTACATACATACATACATATATATATATATATATATTATAAAAATATTTATAATTATTAAATAATTCTAATTCTAATTCTATCTTCTCTCTTCCACCTCATCTATTTATAAACCATGAATTTATTGTAAAAATATCACCATTATTATATTATTAAAATAATATATTTAAATAAATTATTTTATCAGAAAAAGATAAAATATTAATTTTCAACAATTGTCACATTAAAAATTTTCTCTATCTATATTCACATAAATAAATTCAGCATTTATATCCGCATCAAATAAATATTTTCTTATCATATAAATTAATAATTAATTATTCACAAATAATATTACAGAATCACAATTATGACAACCAGGAAGTTCCCAGGAAAGAGGGGGCTTTCTAATAAGAATTTCTCCTTACTGGCGCGCAATTAGGTGACCAAACCTCTCCCTGACAGAACTTTCTAGACATTACCAATAATGTTATCTAATAATATTATTCAAATAATATGAATTATTGATCTGATAATGGAAAATACTGTGCAGTGACAATTATTGAAACAATAATAATATAAACTAACAACGCAACAATTATTGAATCAATAAAATATTGAACAATAACTACTGTAACAATTATTGAGTAGTGCCTTTTTACGTAAGAATCAATAATTTCAAAAATACTGTGCAATACCGCGTGCTACTGTGCAATAACGCATATTACTGTATTTTAACCACCGGGTATTCTAATAGTGTTAACGGTAACGATTACGCCGTTATTTATAAAAACTCAAATTTATCGTTTTCTTTATTCGACAGTTATCCGTTATGGGGCCCACAAATGGCTGCATCGTCGTACGAATATTCTCCGACAGAAAGAATATTCCACGACCAAACGAATATTCCCCGACAACAATGAATATTTTATAATCACTTGTGTATTTTGAAAAAATTCATATATCACCCTTAACTTTAAACTTTTATCAATTTAATCATCTACTGAATTGTAATTATAAAAAAATTTGAATACTTTTATTTCATAAAATTTGGGGTCTTACAATAACAAAGACGGAACCAGGTCTGGCGTAAAACGCGCACAGACGGGATATTCTAACAGAATAATAATAAAGATGGAACCAGGTCCGGCGTAAAACGCACAGACAGAATATTCCAACAGAATAATAGAAGAATGTCACCAAGTATAGGGTAGTCCGCGTATACTGGTTATTACAGCAGAATAATATAATGGAATAACAGAAGTTCTCTTCATGAATACAAAAGAAATAACACCCCTTACCGTAAAATAAACTGAATATAAGAGTAGGATGTAGGGCTTCGGCACAGAAACGCAAAGCGAAAATTAAAATTTTAAAGCAATTTCCGAAACCCTAAAACAGGATCCATGCGAAAATCAATTAATTCAGAGGGTAGAAATTTTACCGATTAAATTTGCTAGAACCGATCCGGTCGAATCTCCAACGCAATTCAAGCGGACTGCATCTCTACGGTATCCACACGAACGCTCTGCACGAATGGTCCTACGATCTGCAGAAAAGGGAGTATGGTACTAGCCACCAAGGATGGATTTTCAGAACTTTTCTCTCTAGCTTCTCTCTCAAGAGCGGCTAGGGTTTGGTTATGAAATGAGATAATCATCCAAAGTGGAGGCTACATATCATATATATAGCAAAATAAAAACCACTATTCAAAACCCTAATTTGTAAAATCCGAATTTATATATATATATATATATCTTAATTAAGTCTTACTTAATTAATATACCTATATATATAAATTATCCTATTAATTTAAATTCGTAATTTAAATACTATCAATCATATTGATATATTTAAATCCTTTAAATTAATTCCCTTTTAATAACGTTCTATGTGTGTGACCCTATAGGTTATTATTACGTTGGCAATAATTTTAAAATCATATTATAAAATTATAAACAGTGAGCGGCATCTAGTAATGCATCACTGCTACCCAAGTAATAATAAGATCGATGATTCGATGCAACCTTTTGTGACCAATGTTTCAATGCAATTTAATCCTTTTAACCTTAATATCCTAGATTAAACTCGAGTCATGGAATGTGTCATACTCTTCATAATTTAATCTAAGTTTTCTTGATCAATGAGTAGACTATATGAAACAAATCACTATTTGAGCATGGCCATGCATTTCATAGTCCTACTCAATCAAGAGGCCTATGGATATCACCCATAATATATAGGATGGTTAAATTCCATCTAGATCACTCATATTTCTCACATGATTAATGATGAACCCAATAATCACCTTTATAGTCCACCCGATTAAAGGTGACATTTGATGATATCAAAGTACATAAATTCTCGTGTAGTAATATAGCGATTTCAGGTCGGAGGACCATTACATCATTGTCACTATGAGAATTGCTAATGACACTTCGCATAATGCTCCATATAGAATTCTCATGGTGGGTCTGTCCAGTACATCGTTCTCTAACATGTACCTATGCATTGACTTAATATCTCATATATTTATGACCAATGAGATTTGGTCATCAGTCAATCCACATACTAGTCTCAATGCATCATTGTTGTCCCATCAACAATGATACTCGACTAGGGACATTTAAGAACACTGATACTAATGGTAATATATAATCTCATGTTCAAGTCACATACTTGAAACTATATAATTTGTATCACTATTCTAAGGAATTTTATTATGTTAACAATTATATTACGCAGTAAATAAAACCATAATAAAATCATGTATTTATTCAATCAAATATAATATCAAAACGTTAAACAATTATATCAAATAATTGGCCTCTAGGGCATAAACTCTAACATAGGAAAGTAGCAAAATACTTTTCTATAGTTTCTTTATAATTTCTCTCTCTAGAGTTTCAGTGAATTCGTAAGAAATAATGAAGGAATGAGCTTCTGTTTATAGAAAAATTGACTGCATAGTAACTAACTCATGAACGGTCCAGATTGATTTACTTTTAATCGGACGGTCCATAATTAAAGTAAAATCTTTTAAATAAAATAAAATATAATATATATATTATTTATAACATGTGCAAGAAAAAAAATCACGGGTGGAAGACCCGTGAATTCTTCTTAATCCCTCTGTCCATTTTGTCAAACTACCATATATATATATATATATATATGTGTGTGTGTGTGTGTGTGTGTATGTGTGTGTGTGTGTATAATACCTATATATATATGTATTCATATATATATATAAAACGAAAACTGAGATAACTTCTACCGACAATTCTTTTTTAAAAAAAGAAAGTGGGGGGTCCAAATAATAATCAAAAATTGACAATAATTACTATAGCAATAATTGAACAAAACTGAGTGACTTCTCACGTAAGCATCAATAATCAATACCGTGTGCTACTATGCAACCATGCGTATTACTGTACTTTTAACACCGGGTGTTTCAACAGTTAACGATAAAACTTCTGCCGTTATTTTCATAAAGTATTTTTGTCATTTTCTCAATTCGGCAATAATTCCGTTGTGGGGTCCACCAATGATTGCGTCGTTGTACGAATATTCTCTGCTAAAACGAATATTCCCCGACCAATCGAATATAATACAACAACTTGCATACTTTGCAAAATTTATAAATATTACCCACAACTATAACATTATATCAATTTTACTCCATAATATTCAAAAATAATATTTATAGAAAATTCATCTTTATTAAAAAAAAGTTGGGGTTTTACACTGAACACGTGATATCATGATAATATCTAAAGCAATACTTCATCTCTCGAGTTCATATAGATTATCACGGTAATTGATGGCCAATCAATTAAACAATTAAGTCCAAATCACAATAGACAATCCTCACAATAGAACATAATAATTGATAACAAAGCATATTAAAATAAACTACACAATAAGATCCATTGTAATCTCAAACAAAGAATTAGTTTATTGAATTAAAACTAAGAATCCACACTTGAAATAACATTAAAAGATAAAAATAAGAGCAGAGTAAAGAATAATTCTATCGTCAGCAAATCTCCATCTTCCTCAAGCTCCTGCTCTTGATCTTTAATAGTCTTCAAGTTGCTTCAATCTCCAAATCTAATTAGAACTAGTATTTTGATCTAATTTACTATAATCTAATCTAATTGAATCCTCTATCTAGTATCTAATCTCCCTAATCCTTGTGATTCTCTTCCTTTTATAAGTCTCTTCATATGTCTTTAAGTCCTCTTGGAAGTTCTCTTGGAAGTCCTTGTGTCAATCGGATCGAAACAATCCTTCCCGGACTCAAATTGGACCAAAATTCGCATTTTTGCGCATTTTCTGGGATACCCCCGCCCCGACGGGGGTTTATACACTAAAAACGTCCGCCCCGGTGGGCTAGGGGCCTGTCTTGTGACTTGCATGCCCACCCCGGCGGCGGTTTTGTGAAGGAAAATTTTTTGCTCTGACGTACTTTGGAAAAACAGCCATAACGTTTGATCCGGGAAGAGTTACGAGGCTTACCACCTATCAAATCGAAGATATCGACGCGATATACAACTTTCATTCTTTAAGATTTTAGAAATAACAGACGGATGAAGGTCCAAATTTGGCTGGAAGTGACTGCTATGAAAATGACCACCCAAAACAGTGACGTTCGACGTCCGTTGGTACAAATGTCATAACTCTTGCATCCGAACTCCGATTGGAATGATTTAAGATGTTCTAGAAAGATAAGAAGAAGCTCTACAATTTAATTCAAGTTCCAAACCAAGAACATGAAATAAACATAAAAGCCCGAACGATGTTCGGGTTGCTTTTCTTTGCGTTTTCAGACCAATTCTTTGCGATTTCAACTCCCAGTCATATAATCTACAAAATGAACACAAAATGCATGAAAAGCAACTAAAAAATATGAGATTAAGCAAATAATTCAAGTAACAAATACCGAATAAGTAGGTATAAAACCTACTTATAATGCCCTTTTTCAATTGATCAAAGAGATCATCAATCCTAGGCAATGGGTATTTATTCTTTATCATTAACTTGTTCAACTCTCAGTATTCGATACAAAGTATTAACGATCCGTCCTTCTTTTTCACAAATAGTACTAGTGCTCCCCACGGTGAAACACTCAGTTGAATGTACTTCTTATCCAATAGTTCTTGTAACTGTACCATCAACTCCTTCATCTCCACTGGCGCCATACGGTATGGTGCCCTAGAAACTGGTGCCGCTCCTGGCACAATGTCTATCACGAATGTAACAACCCGATATTTTCTATACAAATAAATCAGAAATTTTGCATATAAATTTTTTTATTTATTAAAATAAATATGGGGAATATGTGCCACGATAATGTGCATATGTATTTATGTGATAAATAACAATATATTTATTACATGAACATTTATAAATAATTTTATTTTAAAATTATTAATTATTATAAATTATATTCTTATAATAATTAATTGTATAGTAGAAATGTTTTTATTAATTATTTTTCATGAAAATATAATTATATATTATTTAAATAATATATGAAATGATTATAGAATTATTATAATAATTATTTTATTGTATGAATTTATTTTAGATTAATTAAGTTAATTATTATAACTTAATTAATAATGGTATTTATATGCAAGATAAATCAGATATGGAATCCAAACCCTAATTTTGGATCTTGATCAAGGAAAGAGAATATTAATATAATATTAATTTTTTTTCAGTAATATAAATATGCACTGTTTGTGTATGTTGATAATGGTTGGTAAATTGTGGTGTATAATGTTAAAACCATAATTCTGGATTTGGAATGAGGAATAGGAATAATAATATAATATTATTATTTTTCAGGTGTTATAAATATGTATGTTATGTGTGTAAGGTTAATGTGTGAAATAGTTTTATTGTAACATGCAAGACCCTAGTATTATTTTAATAAACCTTAATTTGATGGTCAAATAAGACTTTAAGATTTTCAAGTAATTACTTTAGGTTATGAATGTCATGTATTATTAACATTAACCCTAATTAATTGAGAACCCTAATTTCTAAATTTGGGAAACCCTAATTTGAAACTCAATTATGAGTTTGAGACTGTTATGTAGCAGTGTTATATGAATAATGATATGTATTGTAGAATTTAATTTTAATTATTTTAAACCCTAATTAATATCGGTAGACCCTAATTGTTAGAAACCCAAATTTCTAAATTAGTAACCCTAATTTGTTAAAAATGAAACCCTAATTGCTAGTGGTGAACCTAATCGCTACCTTAGCAATATTAATGCTAATTAGTGAACCTTAAAACTAATGTTCATATTTTATATTATTAGAAACCTAAACTATTTTAGAAAACCCTAATTTTCTATTTTTAGAAACTATTTTTATTTTTATTTTAAACCCTAAATAAAAACCTAGAAATTCATTTTTGTGCTAAACCTTAGAGTTAAACCCTAAGGGTCAAACCCTAAGGGTTTGACAAGTTACCATATTGCCATTAAATTAAAAGGCCGAAGGACCATAATACCCTTTTTTCATTCTTTAATGAGCAAACTTGCAAATCTTTCTATAATTGGAGTTGGTGACCTACTAATGTTGACAATGTGACTTAATTGACATCAACTCAGCCAATTTATTAACCAACATTCATTGCATCATACATCTTATAGATTAAAAGAGAGAGAGGATGCTCATTTTATTCCTCATTCTTGCTAAAGCCTTTTTCTCTCTAAAAAATCCGAAAATTAGAATGAGAGAGTGAGAAAAGATAAGCCTTGATCATACTTTATCTTGCCTATAACAAACAACAAGGATCAGAATCTAGATCAAAGCTTAGAAAAGGTATAAAACCTAAATTTTGGAAAATCATGTGATCCATGTTGTTTGATTATTTAATGTTGTGTGTTAAGATGTTTTTAATGATCTAGGTTGTTAGATCCCAGATCCATAACATCAAAGTGCTCGAAATTGAAGTTTATAAAATTCTGGAAAAGTATAAAATATTTGTCTGACAACGAATGCCAGTGGCTCTAGATCTTTCCTTGATCATGAGTTTTGATGTTTTATGTTTTAGATCTATAGCTTGATATGAGTTCTTGTTATCTGTAATATATAGTATTATTTAATAATGCATATAAATATAATAATAATAATAATAATAATAATAAATTATGCAGAACATAAATAACTTGTAAAATGATGAATATAAATCTGAGTCCTTTGAATTCATAAAGTCTCCTTAAAGCAAATATATTCCCCCACAGATGCTAAGGGTTAATCGAATAATTATTTCCCAAGATAAAAGGATTTCAATTCTTAATTAGTAGCATTACAAAATTAAGAATGCATCGAACCAAATTCTATGTTTATGTACTGAACTTTAATATGAATGTTAATGATGCATGCATGAAGATAAAACTTACTACAACACTTTACAAATAACGGGAATTTACAGAAACAGAAGTGCAACTCTTTTGCAGAGAACGAGATTCTGCAGAACGGTGATGGGATTTTATGCAGAAAACGGAATTTTATGCAGAACGGGAACGGGACGGCAAAACGGGAAAATTACTGCAGAACGGAGTTTTGAGGGAAGGAACGGGAAATAACATTTTTGTATAACGGGACGAAAATTTACAGAACGGGGAGGGGGAAAATTATCTTTTAAAAGCTTCCTACACTGTTTATTTATAGATTCCGTTGGCGTGTAACCATCATCAAAATGACGTAGTATCACAAACCCACCCGTCACGATCACGACCCGACCCGAGTCCACAACCCGACCCGAGTCAATTTTCTCATTCAAATCCCATTTCCAACAATCCCCCACATGAATGTAAAATTGGCTTTACAATATGCAAAATATGTTATGAATGTACAGACACTAGTTCGAGTACATAAGAAAAGATATTTCATCAGGCTAAGTAGCCTAGTGGCTTTGAACTTGCCCTAGTAAAATCTATCGGATTTACTTGGCTAATCAGTAGACTTGATGTCTTTGAACTGTCAGCTTTTTGTGTAAACCAAGACAATAGAATTCACAAAATATCTCTTCAGACATAGTTGGTTCTCACGTTTGTGTTCATTTTGGCCTTGAAACACCTCTTGATTCTGCAAGTATATTAGAGAATTTAGCCTTCAAAATTCTCACAGAAGTGGCCCCCTTCTTACTCACATAGGTGACTTCTATCAAGAGTATCCTGCAATACCCCACTTGAACATATTTCAAGATATAAAAATCATTAAAAGTGTATCGTATCCTGACTCTCTCGGCAGATGTGCACTGTCTCATTTTGGAATGGTTAGGAGTAATTATCTCCTCAGTGCTTTACTGAGTACTACATAGTTCGATTTTCCCATTGAACCTAGATCTTGGGATCTCTAGTCAGCTAGGTTGGGTTGCCACTATGACGACTCTTATTTAAACAGTAGGCTTTTAAACCCATTCCCTTCAATGATTTTTCCACTTGATCTCTTGTTAAACCTTTCGTAAGTGGATCCGCAATATTATCTTTTGACTTTACATAGTCAATTGAGATAATTCCATTTGAGAGCAATTGTCTAACGGTATTATGTCTTCATCGTATATGACGTGACTTACCGTTATATAAGTGACTCTGTGCTCTTCCAATCACTGATTAGCTATCACAGTGTATACATATAGCTGGCACAGGTCTTGACCAATTGGGAATATCCTCTAAAAAATTACGAAGCCACTCTGCTTCTTCTCCAGCTTTGTCTAACGCAATGAATTCCGATTTCATTGTAGACCTAGCAATACACGTTTATTTTGAGGATTTCCAAGATACTGATGCACCTCCCAAGGTAAAGACATATCCACTTGTAGATTTCGAGTCTTTAGTATCAGATATTCAATTAGCATCAGTATATCCTTCTAATACTGCTGGATATCTTTTATAGTGTAGTCCATAGTTTTGAGTATGTTTTAAATATCCCAAAACTCTCAAAATAGCTTTCCAGTGATCTTTACCTGGATTACTCGTATATCGACTTAGTTTACTTATCGAATAAGCTATATCTGGTCTAGTACAGTTCATGACATACATTAAACTGCCTATTATACAAGAATATTCTAGTTGAGATATGTTATCACCTTCATTTTTAGCTAGATGAAGATTTATATCAACTGGGGTCTTATTTAGAATTACATTATACTTGTTAAAATTTTCAAGTATTTTCTCAATGTAATGAGATTGAGATAATATAATTCCATCAGAGGTTCTAGAAACCTTAATTCCTAAAATTATATCTGCAACCCCCAAGTCTTTCATGTCAAACCTATTTGACAACATACATTTAGTAGAGTTGATAACTTCATTGTTGCTACCCATGATTAACATATCATCTACATAAAAACAAACAATGACATATTCCTTTTGAGTGCTTTTGACATAAACACATTTGTCACACTCATTAATTTTAAATCTATTTGATAACATAACATTATCAAATTTCTCATGCCATTGTTTTGGTGCTTGTTTTAATCCATACAAGGATTTAACAAGTTTACATACTTTTCTCTCTTGTCCAGGAGCTATGAAACATTCAGTTTGTTCCATATATATTTCTTCATCTAATTCACCATTTAAGAATGCAGTCTTTACATCCATTTGATGTATTTCAAGTCTATTTAAAGATGTTATTGTTATTAGCATTCGAATAGATGTAATTCTTGTAACAGGTGAATAAGTGTCAAAATAATCCAATCCTTCCTTTTGTCTATAGCCTTTAACAACAAGCCTTGCTTTGTATTTATCAATTGAGCCATCAGCTTTCATCTTCTTTTTGAAGATCCATTTATACCCTAAGGGTTTTGAACCAAGTGGAAGATCCACAAGTTCCCATGTATGATTTTGCATAGTGGACTCAATTTTGCTATTTATTGCTTCTTTCCAATGAGAAGCATCTGGAGAGGATATTGCTTCCTTGTACGTCCGAGGATCGTTTTCTAACAAAAATGTTAGAAAATCATGACCAAAAGACGTTGAAGTCCTTGCCCTTTTACTACGTCTAGGTTCATGCACTACAGACTCTTTGTCTATATTTTCAGGATTATCACTAGTAGCATCCAAAGGTCTTTTGTTTGAATTTGAATTATTATTTCCATTATATGGAAAAATATTCTCAAAAAATGATGCATCTCTTGATTCAATAAATGTATTAACATGAATATCGTTAATTTCTGATTTATGAACAAGAAAGCGATAAGCACTGCTGTTATTTGCATAACCAATAAAAACACAGTCAATTGTTTTTGGTCCTATCTTAACCTTTTTAGGTTTAAGAACCATCACTTTTTCTAGACACCCCCACACTCTTAAGTATTTGTAGCAAAGTCTATGACCTTTCCATAATTCATAAGGTGTTTTGTGAGTTTTCTTATGAGGCACTATATTAAGAATATAATTGCCAGAAAGCAAAGCTTCCCCCCACAAATTTCTGGGGTGCTCCAGAACTGTTTAACATAGCATTCAACATTTCTTTCAATGTTCGGTTCTTGCGTTTAGCAATACCGTTAGATTGAGGTGAATAAGGAGCTGTAGTTTGGTGAATAATACCATGAGTAGAGCATATCTCGTCAAATGATGATTCATATTCACCACCTCTATCGCTTCTTTTTGCTTTAATCTTTTTGCTAAGTTGATTTTCAACTTCATTTTTATAAAGTTGAAACATTTCTACAGCCTCATCTTTGCTTCTTAGCAAATATACATAACAATATCTTGTGCAATCATCAATAAAGGTTATAAAATATTTTTTTCCACCTCTAGTTTGAACAAACTTTAAGTCACATATATCAGTGTGAATTAAATCTAGAGGTTCAGTTTTCCTTTCAATAGAATGAAAGGGTAATCTTGTTATTTTTGATTCCACACAAATTTCACATTTATGTTTTAGATTAATATCAAATTTAGGCAGGAATTCTAAATTAATTATTCTATGCAAAGTATTATAATTAACATGTCCTAATCTAGCATGCCATATGTTTGAAGACTCTAACAAGTAAGCAGAAGAATTAATTTTATTATTATTAATAGACTTCGGTACAACAGTCATAACATTCATCTTAAAGAGCCCATTATTCATATAGCCCTTTCCTACAAACATATCATTCTTTGTAAGTACAAACTTATCAGACACAAACACCAACTTAAAGCCATTCTTGCTAAGTAGTGACCCAGAAACTAGATTCTTCCGAATATCTGGCACATGAAGCACTTCATTCAAAGTCAGTTCTTTGCCAGATGTCATTTTCAGTATAATCTTTCCACGTCCTTCAACCTTTGAACTTGAGGAGTTTTCCATGAAGAGTTGATCATCATTTTCTACTGGCTTGTAAGTAGAAAACATCCATTTGTTGGAACATATGTGGCGAGTAGCCCCAGTGTCCACGTACCACTCTTTAGGGTTTCCTATCAAATTGCATTCAGATACAACTGCAGAAAGATTAATGTCTAAAACATCTTCAGACAACTTTTCCAGTTCAGTCACATTTTCTTGAGACTTCTGTTCTTTCTTGAACTTTTTTTGTCTTGCGACATTCACTTGATTTATGTCCTTGGATGCCACAATTGAAGCATTTGCCCTTGAATTTCTTCTTGGCCTTGAAGGCTTCTTTGCCTTCACGCTTCCTTTTGTTGTTGTTTGGCCTTTGTTCTACAACATTTGCCTTTGCTTCAATGAAATTCTTCCCACTCTTCTTCTCAGATCCTCGATTGTCCTCTTCAATCCTAAGTCGCATAATCAATTCTTCAAGATTCATCTCTTTGTGTTTATGCTTCAGATATTTCTTGAAGTCTTTCCATGATGGTGGAAGCTTCTCAATCATTGCAGCAACTTGGAATGAATCACTTAATGACATTCCTTCAGAATGAATGTCATGTAGAATTATCTGCAATTCTTGAACCTGAGTGATAACTGCTTTGGAATCTATCATTTTATAATCAAGAAATTTACCGACTATGAATTTTTTCATGCCAGCATCTTCAGTTTTATATTTTTTATCTAAAGATTCCCAAAGTTCTTTTGTAGTTTGAATAGTACAATATACATTATATAATGCATTATCTAAACCATTCATTACATAATTTCTGCAAAGAAAATCTGCATGTTTCCATGCATCAACTGCAGCCACCTTTTCTTTGTCAGTTTCTCCTTCAACAAGAGTAGGACAGTCCTCTTATAGAAACCGAGCCAAACTCAATGTTGTGAGATAGAATAGCATTTTTTGTTTCCAACGCTTGAAATCAATTCCATTGAACCTTTCAGGCTTTTCTCCATGAGACATACTCACGGCAGGAATGGTACTAGTAGATGTCATTTCTGTTATACAAGGAAGACAATTGTCAATAGACAGAAACAAATTTCTGTTTGTACAAGATGTAACAAATTTTATTTACAAATTTGTTTTTGCAGAATACTATATATTAACACAATAATATATCTTAACAATCAAAATAAACTGTTATATAAATTTGAAAACAATAACAGAATAATATCTATTAATATGCAAACAATTTTTTATTTACATAAAACACTATTACAATTACAAAATATATATAAATAGAATATTATATATCTACTAACATGTAATATTCCTAAACATATAAACATGCAACAAAATAAAATAAACTGTTATAATGAGTAACTTAGTTTAATAATTTGTTATGATAACAAAATTATGATTATGAACGGATAGAAACAGAAACTTGTTGTTTTTTTTTACCAATAATAATTACATGCACCATGCAATATTTACTACACTCATATATATTATATATTATATATTATTTTGCATGTATCATGCACCACACTTACTGCACCATATATTAATATTAAACTTTCACGTACTCATATATTAAACTTTCATGCAATATCATATTCAGATATAACTTTCATGCACTAACAGTACACGTATAAATATACCGATATATATATAAGATATTATATATATAATATATATTCTAACAGTATGAATATAAATATATAATATATTATATTAACCGAAGAAGTGACACTAACATACTGCAGGATTTGTCTTGAGAATCATTTGCATCATATTCAATGAATATAACACGAAATATATAACTTTTTACACTATTTATATAAAATATATAACATGTTATTATATTTATGCAATATATACGTGCTTGAGTAAGAAATAATGTGGATGATTACAGGATACAGGAATTGTGTACTTGACTTCAGTAATTCAAATACCCACTTTAAATTCAAATACTTGACTTAAGGAATTGTGTACTGGATTGTTATTTCCATAATATATATATTAACATGTAATATATATGCACATATATATATTTAAACGAAATTGGAAATAATAGAATTTAATATATATACATTCAACAAAAATTCTGTTAAACAAAAACAAAATATCATGTATATTAAAATGCAACAAATATTATGTTAAAATAATTTTCTATTCACATCAAATAATACTATAATTACAGAAAGATGAAATTTGCTTTAAGATTGTTATCTGTAATATATAGTATTATTTAATAATGCATATAAATATAATAATAATAATAAATTATACAGAACATAAATAACTTGTAAAATGATGAATATAAATCCGAGTCCCTTGAATTCACAAAGTCTCCTTAAAGCAAATTTATTCCCCCACAGATGCTAAGGGTTAATCGAATAATTGCTTCCCAAGATAAAATGGATTTCAATTCTTAATTAGTAGCATTACAAAATTAAGAATTCATCGAATCAAATTCTATGTTTATGTACTGAACTTTAATATGAATGTTAATGATGCATGCATGAAGATAAAATTTACTGCAACACTTTACAAATAACGGGAATTTGCAGAAACGGAAGTGCAACTCTTTTGCAGAGAACGGGAACGGAACGATAGAACGGGAAAATTACTGCAGAACGGAGTTTTGAGGGAAGGAACAGAAAATAACATTTCTGTATAACATGACAGAAATTTACAGAATAGGGAGGGGAAAAATTATCTTTTAAAAGCTTCCTACACCGTTTATTTATAGATTTCGTTGGCGTGTAACCGTCGTCAAAACGACGTAGTATCACAAACCCGCTTGTCACGATCACGACCCGACCCGAGTCCACGACCCGACCCGAGTCAATTTTCTCATTCAAATCCCATTTCCAACAGTTCTTTGCTCTGTAAGTAAAATCACAGTTATTTGATGTATAGATTTCATGTTATTAACGGTCAAAACTCGTTGACCGGGCATGACCGGGCGATTTCTGGGCAACCCAGAAATCGTTTTCCAGCATCTGACAATGTTTTTGCAAGCCTTGATATGTCCGTTGGTTAAGCGTTTTGATGTTGTTATTATAATCAGTTTATAGTTTGTTATATGTTCTTTAAATCCATGGCTTTAGATCCCATAAATAATCAACTGATAAAACATAGTGGACTGTCAAACTTGGCCATCCGGTCATGAATATGATTTTTGGAAATTCCCGAAATTGCTTGAATGAACTTTCTGACAGGCTTTGACCAGATCAAATATGGTCATTATTTTGTACTCGGACTGATTTGTTGCTTGTTATGTATTCCTTAACATATGGACTATGGATTTAAACCTTAAGAACACCTACAGTATGAACAGAACCTTATGATAATCGGGCCTCAAAGTGACACCATGACACTGTATGGGTTTCTAGGTTACCCAAAAAACCCAAAACAGCTCTAACAACGGTTTTAATGGCTTAAATCTTGCATTTGAATTGTTGTATGACCAATCTTATATTGGGAAAGTGTAATATTACATTAGTACTACGATCTAGCAACATTAGATGGCTCAGATCATGCTTGAACATAGAATTACATTAGGTCAAACCTAGCACCTTGAACACTGACTTGTCAGTGTTCTTGAGCCAAAAACACCTTAACACGACAGAAATGTGTCGTTATAGCCTATAGCTACGGTTTCGATTATTTTTATTTTTTGAATTTCCAAAAAATGATTAAAAATAGAAAATAAATTTTAAAAATTACAAAAATAGTTTTTAAAAATTATTTTAAATTATGAAAAATATCTTTTAATTATTAGGGATATTTTTCATTAATATTTATAATTATTTGAATATTAATGATATTTAATTTATTTAATTAGTGTATTAAATAAATTATAGAAAAAATAATTTTAATGTTATAAAAATCATTTTAAATAAGAATAAAGTGTTTAAAAATATTTTTGAGTTATAAATGTAACTTTTAATATTTTGTGATGAATTTTAGTAATTATTTAATATTAATGATATTTAAGTTATTTAATAAATGTATTAAATAAATTATGAAAAATAGAATTAATGATTTAAAAATCATATAAAATGATTTAAAGGTTATAAAAATATTTTAAGTTATAAAATATAACTTTTGATATTTTTGTCATGAAAAATATTAATTATTTAACATTAATGATATTAGATTTATTTAATAATTATATTAAATAAATTAGTTTAAAATGATTTTTAATATTATAAAAATTATTTTAAATGAAAATAAAGTGTTTAAAGATATTTAAGTTATAAAATAAAACCTTTAATATTTAAAGGATAATTTCATTTATAATTTAATATTAATTATATTAATTTAATATTAAATGATATTGGATTTATTCAATAATTATATTAAATAAATAATTTAAAAATGATTCTATTAATTTTAAAATTATTTAAAAAGGATATAAATGAATTAAAAATATTTTAAGTTATAATTAATGACTTCTAATATTTTGATAAATGGTACATTAATATTTAAATATTAATGATAATTATTTAAAAATGATTTTAAATATTTTAACAAATCATTTAGGGGTAATATTAATACTTTAAAAGTATTTTGAGTTTTTATAAATAACTTTAACATTTTGGCAATAGTTTCATTAATAGTTTATTATTAATTAAATATTAATGATAATAGAATTGTTTAATATTTAAATCATTTAATAATGATTCCGATGTTTGAGAATTCATGATAAATTATAATAAATGTTTAAAAACTATTATAAGTCATTTAAAAATAATATGACTGATACTTACAGATATTGAGCTACAAAATAGAGTCTTAGACTCGATAATTACCCGATAAAGCTGTCGGTACATCGACATATTTCAGAAATTGATCTGAACATTAGATATTTTGATTGTATTAATGTTTGTTTGTGATTTAATGATTGTTGAATATGTGTGACAATGTGATTAGGTTATGTGATGACTGCAATAAGCAGTATTATGTGTTACGATATGATTCTAATCAGTAAAATGATCTTATTACTGATAGGTTGCTATATAAAAGATAAAATAAAGTTGCGAATTGTAAGCAGCATACCATGAAAGTATCCTACATTTGCATTTCCTTTATGCAATGGACATGACTAAGAAAGTTTCAGATTTATATTATTATTGTACTAAATTATTAACCCTATTGTCGTATATATTATATCCGATCATTGTATATCAATATGATATTATAATATATAACTCATATATATATATATATATATATATTGTTCATTAATTTCGAAATATGGTTATACAAGTGTCCTCACTTGGATAATCATTATAGTTAAACACATGTTGATATATATATATATATATATATATATATATAAGCCGTCTAAGCTATTTGACCAGCTAGACATAGATTTAGAAATATTGTTGAACACGATAAAACCTTTTTGTATACAATCAAATTGTTTTGGTTCAGATTCTAGACTAAGTATGAACATCCCGATCAAGGAAAAACTTTTATGCGCCCAAGGCGGACAGAGTGAACGATAACATCATTCTTGCATGCAGTATTGATCAATACAGGGCACATTGGGCAGATCACCCTCGTGCCCGTAAGTTATGACGGTTTGTGGATGAAGTTCTGCTAAACCTTATCGAAAATTTAAAACATTGTTCATAGTATGTCACATTAACCCTATTTATAGTCAATACGTAGTTTCAAAAATGTGATATAGAGTTGTTATGTTATTATTACCGGTTTAGTCTACTTCACAACTATTGAATCGTTGTAGAAGTGATGTATAAAGAAAACATTTAATTCTTTCAGATAATTATATTTATAATTGTTATTACTTGATGGGCACTCAAATGCTCATCCTTGCTTAATTTAAATGTTTTCAGCTAAGTGTGAACAGCTAGAAGGTTCGGCCAAGAACAAGGGAAAAGGAAAGCAAACAGAATATGTTTAATAGTATCTTTTGTAATAGTTAAACTGTATTAAGACAATGATATGTATTATCTATCATGTAAAGAATTATAGTAAATGTTGCGTACTTGGGATTAGACTCTGATATATGTAAATTAGGTTTGATTTTTATATTATTGTTAATACTATTAGTATTATTCCGCTCATAGAAATGGTATCCCAACAATCTTTCAGGAAGTAATCCTAAGCATCTAGCAAAATCACATGCTATGAAAGAACAAGTAGCACCCGAATCAAATAACATGTAAGCATTTATATTGTTGATTAGGATAATACCGGCAACTACATCCCCTGATGCAACTGCATCTTGGACCGTTATGTTAAAGGTGCGGGCCATCGGCCTACCTATCTGCGCTGGACCACTAATAGTTAACTTACCTCTATTAGCGCCCTTATTCCAATCCGTCTCCTTCTTCGGGCAGTTCTTCGCCATGTGGTCAGTTGATCCACACACGAAGCATCCATGATTTTTCTTCGGGCTTGGACAGTTAGGCGAAATATGCCCCTTATGTCCACAGTTGTAACATACAGCCTTTCCCTTGAGATAGACTCCTAAGTGAGTCTTCCCATAATTCTTACATGCATCCATCCTCCTCTTAGGATCTCCTTGCTTCACTCTGGTATTCCCAGAGTTAAACCCCTTCCTCTTCTGGCCTTCGCCACTACCACTGGCTCCCTCAAGCTTTACTCCCCCGTCTACTTTTTATTTGTTATTCTTCTCCTTGTGGTATTGGCTTAGAGCCTCGTTACCACATTCTACAATTATTGTTTTCTCCAGTATGGCCCTAAAAGAGTTACTTTGGAACACAATATTCGGCTATAGAGCCAGGGTTTCAAGCCCTACTCAAACCTCCTAGCCTTTCTCACCTTGGTGTCCACCTGATGCGAAGCAAACCGCGCCAATTCATTGAATTTGGCAGTGTATTGGGGAACTGTCATTTTCCCTTATTTCAACTCCAAAAACCGCATCTCCATCCTCCCCTGCATACTCATGGGAAAGTAGTTCTCGAAGAAAATCTCCTTGAACCGCATCCACGTTAAGTTTTCTATACCGGCCCTAGCTTGGTTTGCTTCCCATCAGAAGTTGGCCTCCCCCTTCATCATATAGGTAGAAAAAGTAACCTTTTGCCCCTCGTCGATATTTGTAATAACAAATGCCTTCTCTATTTCTTTCACCCAAGTCTGGGCTTCTATGGGGTCCGTAGTTCCTTTGAACTCCGGTGGACCGACATTCTTAAAATCTTTAAAAGTAGTAGCTCGTACTATTGCAGGATTTATGGGAATATTAGCCTCATTCCTATTAAAAGCGGTCGTTAACAAGTTAACGAACTCTTGCATCAGTTAACCGGACCTCCTTCTGGTTGATTTACTTTAGCATCTTAATTTCTTTATCTCCTTCTTGACGGTATTTTGTTGTTAAGATAAACAACACGTCATTATTACTTTCTTCTTGTTAGTTAGTTATTATTCATTATTAAACAATAACTTCAACTCATTGCACAATATGTTCCATAAAAGGCTTATATTAATTTACTTCTGGTAGTATAATACTACAACATTCGTCATTACACAGCCTTAGCTGATTACATTTATATCCCGCAATTTCTTCCCAAAAATTGGGATTTACAAAAGACTACCCTTTGATATATAAAAGAGGGTTTTACGTCACTACTAGATACATCATGTGTACATATCTAACTCTACTCAAGCTACTACTAGGTTACATCTGCCTTATGGCATTCTCAAAATTTGTGTTGGCCAAACTGAAAATAATATCTCGGCTGATAGTATGCCAAGTCTGCCCTGCCTCTATCGGATACCCAGCTACCTACTGCTGGAAATCCACATGAGAACTCCTATGTATATAGGACATACTCCCAATCTTCTGCTTCTTGACCTTTAGCTCCTACCTGAGCTCAAAGGTCTCTTATTTCAACTCATGGACCTTGTCATTCGCCAAAAAAAGTTCATCATATTCCTCTTCCCACATCGACTCCATACACGTATTGTCCTCCAGGATTTCCTGGACGTCCTCCTTCAGTTCTCTGACCTCCTTCCCCAGCTGGATATTTCTATCCAATAAGGCCATCAACAGTGCCTTCACTGACTCCCCCGGAGTCATCTCTTCTACATGTGGTATGGTGTTAAAAGACACCACCTCCACCTGTAACAATCCAGAATTTTAAATATTTATTGAATTATATAAATATTTAATTTATGTGTTTATTGTTAAGTAAATATTTGTTTTGGATTTGATTTGATTATTCATATGTGAAATAAATAATTTATGAGTGAATGAAATTAATTATTATGAGATAATGTTCTAATTTAATTTAATAATTATATTAGAGAGTTGATAGGGATTAAATGGATTATTATAATGTTTTTAATTTAATTTGGTAATAAAAGTGTGATAATAAACTATGCTATAAATGGGTTATTAAAATAAATTAAAGGAGTTTAATTTAGTTTTTGCCAAACAAGGTTTAAAGATATTATGTCTTTAATTTTTAAAGAGTTTTGCCAAACTAAGCCCTATGACTTTTGAATTTTGAATTTTGAATTATAATTAAAATAATAAAACAAATAAAACCTTATATTTTTGTAATTGATGTTATTTATTTTTGTAACTGATGTTATTTAGTAGGCGTATTATTACCTATCAGTTTTATTTTACGTTGGCTAGCCTATCAATATTTTAGTTTACGTTTACTGTTGTTAGTAGCCTAGTCTAATACTGAGAGAAGAAAGAAAAGAAGGGTGCAGAGAAGTTGAGAGGGAATTAGGAGAATTTGAGAGAAACTTGTGAGAATTTTCTGCGATTAGCAAGGATTATCTTGGTAATTGAAGGTATGTTCTTTAACCTTAATATTATATAGATATATATGTATATATATGAGTTTTACGGCATAAAATTTCTATGTTCTGTGAATTCTATTTTTTCGAATTGTGCTATACAACTGAATTATGGTGATTGTATGTGGTTGTGATGCTAGAACTAGTGTTTAGACAATAATTACTGTGCTAATTACGACATAAAAAGAAAGAAAAACTGTTTACAGTATATATTTTCATATGGCTTATGAAAGTACCAAAGTTAGTGGTTAATTTGTATGTTAATCTGTAAATTGAGTCTTGATTATGCTAGTCCGTTAAGAAACGAAGAGAACGTAGTTTGAACGAAGTAATTTGGTGTAGAATTGGGTTCATAATGTGAATTTTTGTGAAGAATGTCAAAAAATGGAGTTTTGTATGAAAACATGAAATTCAAGGAATTAAAATAGTTGAAAGTGTTGTGGGGAAACATGTTTGTGTTAGTTTTATACCAATAGTATATGTTAATTTTACTATTTTGTGGGTGAAATTCGTGTTAGTTGGGCTAAAAACGGAACACTGTTGTCTGCGTATCATTTCTGTCTGTGCACCAGCGCAGCTGCGCTGGTGTCAAGGCCAGAAACGGTATGGCGCAGCTGCGCCATACCCTGATCTGAGACAGTGGCTTCTGCTACTGCAGCAGACCTTGGATACCATTATAACTTAGTTTAATGATGTGTTAAAGTAACAAAACATGTAATGAGGAGGTTAAACCAAAACCGTGTCACATCATTTATAATTTCAAAGTTGTAAAATGGATTAGTAAGTTACGAACGTGATGTTATGACTTAGTAAACACAATGAATGATAGATAAGTGTTGTGAAGTTAACACTTATGAATTCTAAAATGTATATGATAAAATAAGACTTGTACTAAAATAACAAGTTAGCTAGAAGTGAGTGTTAGTTTGAAAAGTGGATGTTAATATAACTAATAGATATTGTGATTCTAATACTATGTGTAGGTGAACATGAGTTTTAATATTATATTTTACGTGTGAGGCAAGTTTCTAAACCTTGCCTCTTTATATTGAGCAAGTTACTTACTTTAAAGCAAATTCTTTTATTCTTAATCTTTATTTGAGCAAGCTCTAATTCTAACGTTATTCAAGCAAGCTTTGACTTCTAATCATTGTTGAGATGTTCTAACTTGTTTAAAGTTAAGAAAGTTTTCATAAGTTCTATTCTTTTGTGATAAATGCCTATTCTTGAACCCAAATCTCTAATAAGTTGTTCTATTTCATTTATTTATCGCAAATCGAAATATTATTGTTATTTTGAGCAACTTTCATTTTAAGCTTGTGATTCCTTAGTACATGTTCTTAACTTAACTCTTTTATCTCAAGATCCTAGCCTTAGCTTAATATTGTTTAAGCAATGTTTATTATTTTATTCTATACTTATGCTTTTTAGTTGGTTATAAGCATGATTTTAATATATAGTTAGTTTACTTATGATTATTCATTTTTCCATATTAAACTATTATTGATCACTCGTGGTGTTGTTAAGTCTTGTTGATTCAACTAATCCCTTAGTTGTTGATTGTGAAACTCTAAATTACCTTGAAAGCTTATCCAAACCAAACTTTCTTTGGTGCGAACTTGTACTCTAAAACTGAGAAGAACAACCCTATTATAGGGGTACGCGATGTGTTTAGATGTTTGTGCACAATACATGGTACAAAGGGTTGATCCCCCTAAGTACGTGAAGTCCCTATAGTATAACTGTTTAGGTTAAAGTTGAAAGATTACTTGTAATCGTGGACATAGTTCGTGGTCTTATGACCCTCAGATATGTATCATATTTTGAATTCGGTTTTAATTATTATTGATAGAGTACTATTCAGTTTTGATGAGCCTATTCATTGGCAGTTATTATTTTCTTATTGATTCATTTCTATATCTAGTGAGCATTTGTTTTGCTCACTCTTGCATATATATACACTCATTGTAGCTAAAGTTGAGAAGTTCGATGAACATACAACTAGCAAAGGAAAGAGAAAAATGTGCAAGTGATGAAGACTGTGATAACCCGGGATTTCGAATAATCAAAATTTTACGAATAAATTTTTTTTTATATATTAACATTGACTGTTAATATTGTACTGAGAATTTGTGAGGCAAGTCTCGAGAATTAGTCAATATGTGTTCTAATTGAGAAAAATAGAGAAGAGTTGTGTTTAACAGCTTTAAAAACCCTAACCCTAATTTTCGGATAGAGATTCGATAGAAAATACAATTAAAATAATTGTATTAATAATTGCGTGTTTGTTCTGTGTGACCTTAATGATCAAAAAATTGATTGATAAGGTTTAATATTATTAAACCCTAATAAGGGATTAGAAATCCTAATCTCAGTTATAGAAAACCCTAATTGTACGCCGAGAAACCCTAATTTCATATTAAGGAATCTTAAACCCTATATTAGGAAATCCTAATTCTAATTGGCAAACCTAATGGGTTCATTAAACTTAAATATGATTAGAAAGCTCTAATTATATTTTTGTATATTAATTTTCTATTTAAAAACCCTAATTACATTTTAGGAATTTTATTTTCTAAATTGTAAACCCTAAATTTGAAATTTATGGGAATTAGAATTTTAAAACCTAAAGGGTTCAAATCCTAAACCCTAACCTAAACCCTAAACCCTAAAGGTTGTGCATTTGTCAAGATTGCCCTTTAAATTAATTTGCTAATGTCAAAAATGCCATTTATGAGATTTTTATAAGTTAACTTGCAAAAATGGCTAAATCTTTAGTTGGTCACCAACTATGTTAACTTAGAGGCACTAAAATCTCAACAGACAAACCTCCATTTGACAGCAAGATCAGATCTAACAACTTAGCATGCTATATAAGAGATTCAAGAGAGAGAAAGTAAAAAAAAAGTTGCCATTTTACATACATGCTCTCACCAACTCTCTCTCTCTCTATCCAAAGCCTACGAATTTTTAAAGTTCCTCAGTCATATAATCAGCTTCTAGATCACCAAGAACAACTAAGGAGAATCAAGATCAAAATTTGAGCAAGATAGGTATAACCGAAAATGTTAACTTTGATCTTTGTTGCTTAAGAACTTTTTGTGTTTAAGTGTTTAAATGTGTGTTATTATATGTTTTTAGATGATCTATGATGATCCATGATGGATCCATAGCATCAAAGTGGGTAAAAATTGTGTTTTTCAAAAATTGTTCTTGAGCAAATTTTTTTGTCTGACAAGGAATGTCAGTAGCCGTAGATCTTACTGTGTTCAAGATTTGTAATGTTTTAAAGCTTTAATTTGTAGCCTAGTATGCATGCTTTAAGATGCAAGTGGTAGAACAGTTAGATAATGTATAGATTTGAAGTTATTCATGGTCAAAACCCGTTGACCAGGCATGACCATGAACTTTCTGGGTAAACCCAGAAAGTGATAATCTGCATCTGACAAGTTTTTGTAGCGATCGAATTTGGAAATGGTTAGGCTGTTTAATGCGATGTTTGTAACCATCTAGTAGCCTGTTAGATAGACTATACATATATGTTTTTTTATGTCATAGAATGTAAACAGATTTGTTGTAATAGTCGGTCAAACTTGGCTGATTGAGCACGATAGCAGTTTCTAGGTAAACCCAAAAACTGTATGAATAACGTTCTGACAAGGGTTTGACCATATGATTCATGATGATCCTGATGATGATAAACGTATTTGTTGATTTAATGTTGTTCATTGATGTATATACAATAATTTTAAACATTTATATCACATAAAACAAAATCATAGCATGGATTAAAAAGAGGTTGAAAGTGGCTGGTCGAACTTTCTGGGTTTCTGGAAACCCAGAAATGTTCTGACAGCAAGTTCAAAGGCTTAGATCTTGATGATGTATTATAGTTTGACAAAGTTTCTTGTTTGATGTTGTATTTCTGCACGAGTACTACATGATTAAAGTTTTAGATAGCCCAGAACATGAACGGATTGGAAATTATGAGCGGTCAAATCGAGCATCTTGCATTGCCGGCTGTCAGTGTTCTTGAGCACAATAACACCAACAGCGACGCTTTGTGTCGCTAAAGGCCTATAGCGACGGTTTATTTATTTTCTAATTTTTAATATTCCGGAAAATGATTAAAAAATGAAATAAATTCTAAAAATTAGTAAAAATGGTTTTTAAAATTATTTTAAATTATGAAAAATAAATTTTGACCAATTGGAATATTTTTTCTTTAATATTTATAATTATTTAAATATTAAAGGTATTTAATTTATTTAATTAATTTACTAAATAAATTAGAGAAAAATGATTTAATATTAAGAAAAATCATTTTAAATAAGAATAATGTATTTAAAAATATTTTGAGTTATAAAATGTAACTTTTAATATTTTTGGAGAATTTTCATTAATAATTTAATATTAATGATATTAGATTTATTTGATTATTAAATTAAATAAATAAGATAAAAATAATTTTAATGATTTAAAAATCATTTTAATTGAGAATAAAGTGTTAGAAAATATTTTAAATTATAAAATATAATTTTCAATATTTTTGGAGAATCTTCATTAATAAGTTAATATTAATGATGTTTGATTTATTTAATTATTATATTAAATAAATGAATTAAAAATGATTTTATTGATTTAAAAATCATTTAAAAATGAGAAAAATGGTTTAAAAATATTTTAAGTTATAATTAATGACTTTTAATATTTGGATAATAATTTCATTAATATTTATATATTAATGGTGATGATTTAAAAATGATTTTAATTACTTTAAAAATCATTTAAGTGGAATATTGTCGATTAAAAATTATTTTAAGTTATTAATAATAACTTTAATATTTTGAAAAGTATATTATTAATATTTTGATATTATTAAATATTAATAATGATATGATTAATTGATAATTAAATCATTTAAAAAATGATTCTGATATTTGAAAAATTATTATAAATTATAATAATTTCTTGATAATTATTAAAAGCTTCCGAAAAATATTATTATTGATAATTGACTTATCTAAATTAATATTGAAGCTTAGAGACCAAGTGTAATTGACAGATAACTGTGTTAATTGTCGGATAAGGTGACCAGATCACCGAGAAGGGACCGAAGTCCAACCAGACTGAATTAGTTTGACTTGTTAAGTGTTTATATAGGTTATAAACATTGTTGTGGCTATGCGGTAATGTGTTTAGGAAAAGTTTGACTGTGAATAACAGTGTTGTGTGTTATGTGGATTATTGTGCTAATTGTTAGACCGATATTATTGGTTATAGGTCTTTCGAAAGCAGATAAGTATTTTATGTAGCTGTAATCAGCCGAAAAGGTAAGTTCCCTAACTCAACCTTGAGTTATTTCATTCAATTATTATTGGTGGATAATTATTTCTAATTATACCACGTCCAAGAATTTATTGTTGAAATTAAATTATTGAATTAGAAAATATATATTCGTAGAATTACTGTTGTTGGATATTCATATCTGTAGAAGTTAGAATTGACAGTACTTATAATTCTTGTATATTGTCAAATTATGTTGAAAAATGTCTTAGCCAAATATTCTGGTTAGACAAACATTTGTAAAAACTTGTTAGGTTTGAGAAGAGAAGCAAATAGAATTTGAAATCCCAGTATTTCGTTGTAAAATCAAACTTTTTGATTCTAAGACTGAGAAGAACAACCTTTTATATAAAGGGAACATTTTGTTGGTCGTGAATTCGACCTTTGCGCGCGTTTTGAGTATTATGCATAATATAGGGTATAATAAGCTGAGCACTTATTGTACTTGCAGAGGGGTGTGATTTAATCTTTATGGTTATCTGATACACCTGAGTATTTATCAAAGTAAATCTTTGATATCTACCCGAGAAAATAAGTTCAAGATCTTGTGTGATCGCTCAGTAAAAATCTGGAAAACATTCCACTTTGATATTTCGTAGAATTGATTCTTGATTATTCATTAGAATATCGTAGAAACTTTGAAAGCGTTGTACTCTTTCATTATTGAATTATTGTGTTGTATAGGATACGAGAAGACTTGTTATTGAATAACGATTTGTTCAGATATTTCAAAGTTCCCCGAACTTTGATTTCATTCTATCAAAATTGATAGTCTGTTGTTTTGAATTCTTATACATTTATTGTATGTCTTAACTTGCGGGGCAAATTAGTTGCTCACCCTTGCTAAATAAAACTTTTCAGCTAGGGACGAAGTGGCAGGAGGTGCTGCGAAGGACAAAGGCAAAGGTGTTGTAATAAATTAGTTATGATTAGCATAATTATTATGTTGTATTGTAAACCCTCTTTGTATATCTAAAGGGTATGTTTGTAAAGTTAAGGTTAGAGAACCTGGGTGATGTATTAATAAACTCTGATAAAAACTTATGAAAGTTACTATCTATATATATTATGGGTAGTTAAATATTATTTATATTGTGGATCGTGAACACCAAACTCGGGGGTCAGGTAACCCGGATTTGGGGGTGTCACAGGTTGGTATCAGAGCTGTAGTGACCAAGGTGTCACCAGCTAGTAGTGAATCTTTAGGTTATAAACCTTAAGTGGGGTGGGGGAAAACCCTAGGATTATGACCATAGCGAGATAGAGAATACTCATTTAGAGTACTAAGTGAGGGATCGTTGAAGTGTATCGATAGTAAGATAAGTAAATTCGTAGTGAGAGAAATTTGTACTGGTGAAGTACTAATCAAGTTGTTTAAAACTGATTATAGGATGTCGGGAAAAGATGAAATGAGTACGGAGAAGCCAGCGGCTGTCGCACCAATGCCAGTAGCCGAGGTGCCAGCACAGAGCGAATCGGTTGAAGAAAAGGGGAAACATGAACCAATGATTAATCTTGGGAGTGATCATGATGATTATCCTGAGATGTATCTAAGTGGTGATGAGGAGGCGGGGTCTGAAGAAGCTAAGGTGGAACTAAAGAATAAGATCAAGGTTGGTGAACAAGATCAGCTATATGTGGAAGTCCAAGAACTCCGAAGCAAAGTATTTCTTTTGGAGGAGTTGTGGAAGACAGAGCGGGCATTACGCGAAATGACTGAAGAACGGAACGAGCTGAAAGCGCATGTGGAGAAGATGAAGGTTGAAGGTGGTGGATCGACTGAAGGAACCGGCAAGAAGGATAAGAAGAAAAGGAAGAGGAACAACGACAGTGACAACTCTGGAAATTCAAACCCGAAGAAAAAGAAAGCTTGTAGCAACTGTAAGCAGGAAGGACATATCTCTTTGCATTGTCCTAAGCCAAATATGAGGAAGTGTTTTTCCTGTGGGAAAACGGGGCACGGGTTCAACAAGTGTCCCAACAAGAAGAAGATTGGTGAAGGAAGTGGTCGGTAGACAACTTAGATATATGTAATCGTATCTTTTGGTAGAAGATTCTGATATTAAGATATGTAATATCAAGAACGGTGTTTAAACATATGTAAATATATGTTTGTATGAATGAAATCTTTATTTTCTATATGAATATAAGATTAAAATTTGTGAGTTCTTAAAACTCATACTTATGATAAATTAATGACTCATAATTATATGAAATATTTTGAACCCCTCAACGAATGGACGCCAAAGGTCTGACTTGGATAAGTTCATACACTCATATAATTATGATAAGTTACTGAACTCCTAAGTGTGGTAAGTTTGATGAACTGGAAATAGTAATGTGTAATTGGAGAATGTCAACTTTTTGTGTAAAGTTGGGGAATTACAACTTTTGTAAAGTTGTGTGTGTTAACCCTAGTATTAATTTAAAGGGATAGTTATATGTGTTAAGTACTATAGGTACTATGTGTGTGACGCCCCCAAAATTAGGTATACATCACCCATCTTGAGTCTCCAGATACATGGTACAGAATTCAAATACAACTTACTAATACCACTGTCGTGTACAATACAACAAAATATAACTGTGAGTTTGAATACAATTATTATCTACTAGAGATCATACAAACTCAAAAGGAGTCCTCAATACAATTATTGTCACACTATTTAACAGAATAGTGAGGAATACTAATGCTATCCTCTGGACCATTACTCCGTTCCCCGACTCGTCCCAGCTATATTCTCATTTCCTGAAGAGAACAGTGAAAGAAAGGGTGAGCTCAACTAACCCAGTAAGAAATATTATGACTAAGATAATGCAGAATAAATTATCATTAGCCTTCAACAGTGTTAAACTGATAAAATATAATAAACATCAAGTTTAACTGTAGCGGAACCAGCAATCCATTAAAAGAGTCAAGTAGAACATAAAATCTACTATCTTTTATGATTTAAAAGGTTTTTCATCACTGTTATAGCTGAGACTCAGCTTCATAAATATTCCACATCATCGAATCACTCCTGCACTACGGCCAAGGATATTCTTTAGTATCACGACCACAATTATTCATGCACTACGGCTAAGAATATTTGTGTATTCATTAATGAACATGATCATGCCAACAACTGTCCATCAATGCACTACGGCAAATGAGACTTTTACCGCATCATTTGTAACATTACGATCATGATTACACCAAATAATCCCTGGTCATAATCATACCAAGTCCATCTATGCACTACATGCCACAGATGACTTTCAAAAATATAAATAAGAGGATGATGACAATGATATAAGAATTCAATAAAACAAGTTCAAGAATTATTTTATCCAGGAACTAATAACGTCCAAATTGTCAATACGATACTGTTTTGTGGTGTAAAATTCAAGAATGCTCAGAAGAATATTTTCATGAAAAGATACTAGATGAAGCGCAAATATCAAGGATATTCCACTAATTTCATGGAGTATAGAAGTCAAAGCTTAAACCAACTGAGTATAATAAAGAATGGAATAACAAAAGAAATCACCATGCATGCGGTACTTCGCATAGACAGGTTATTCCAACAGAATAATAATAACGGAACCAGGTCAGGTGAAATTCACACCGACAGGATGTTCCAACATAATAATAAATGCGGAATAATAAATGATGGAATCAGGTCCGGCGTATAGCACAGACATGATATTCCGACAGAATAATAAAGACGGAATAATAAAAATGGAACCAGGTCCGGTGTAAAACACACAGACAGGATGTTCCAACAGAATAATAGAAGAATGTCACCAAGTATAGGGTAAACCGCGTATACAGGTTATTCCAACAGAATAATAATGAATGGAATAACATAAGGATTTCACCAAGTATAGGGTATACCACATATACAGGTCATGTATAGGGTATGCCACTTTTACAGGTTATTCCAACAGAATAACAAAGAATGGAATAACATAAGTTCTCTTCAAGAAGAAACAATAACACTCCTTACGAGTACAACAAATAATATTCCCTACCTTAGAAGAACTGATTATTGGAAAAGTGAAGTAGCAGAATACTTTTCTTCTTTCTCTCTAGAGTTTTAGTGAATTCGTAAGAAATAATAAAGGAATGAGCTTTCTATTTATAGAAAAACTGAGGGTGGCTCTTGGTCTTAACGAAGGGTCAAAATGACTCTTGATAATATTGAAGAGACAACTACTATTTGTGAAGGGGTAATTAACCCTTGGAACACCGAAGAGGCAGTTAACTCTTGGTAATATTGAAGGGACAACTACTATTGACGAAGGTAATTACTATTGACGAAAGTAAATACTATTGACGAAGGTAATTACTATTGATGAAGGTAATTACTATTTATAAAGATAATTACTATTTATGAAAGTAATTACTATTTACGAAGTTAATTACTATTTACGGAGTTAATTACTATTTACGAATGTAATTACTATTTACGAAAGAGACTCTTAGATGACGACATATGGCCCCCCATAAATAATTAAACTTATAACCAACGTCTCATAATAGACTCTTTATATACATCAAAGATTGAATAAAAATTACCAGAAATTATTTTATTTTTTAATCAACACAATTTAATCATTTAACAATTATTAATTATTTATAACTTGTCGTCTCAATTATTGATTTAATAATATAACATATTATACAGATGATACTGTGACAATAATTGAATCAATAATATAAAGGATATGATGCAGCAATTACTGTAACAATAATTGAGTATAGCTAAGTGACTTCTCATGTAAGCATCAATAATCAATATCATGTGCTACTATGCAACCACGCGTATTACTATACTTTTACTACCGAGTAGTTCAACAGTTTTAACGATAACACCTCCGCCGTTATTTTCATAAAGTATTTTTTATCGTTTTCTCAATCTGACAATAATTCCGTTATGGGATCCACCAATGATTGTGTCTTCGTACGAATATTCCCCGGCAAAAAGAATATTCCCCGACCAAACGAATATTTTATAACAACTTGCGTACTTTGCAAAATTTATAAATATTACCTACAACTATAACATTATATCAAATTCACACCATAACTTTCAAAAATATAATTCGAGAAAATTAAATATTTATTCATAAAATCTGGGGTCTCACAATCTCCCCTCCTTATGAAATTTCGCCCTCGAAATTTACGTACGTACCTGGTATGCCGAACATGTGAGGATACCTTGACTTCACTTCAAATTCTAACTCTTGAGGTATAACCTTTGAGCGTCGAATATGATCCTTCTTATCCAAGATGTTAACACATATCTCCTCATACGTTAAATCTTCTACTATCTCATCCGATTTTAAATTAATAATGTGGTTCGAGTCGTCCACATATTTACGTAACATCGATACGAAAAAAAATGTTCTGAACACGCAACATACTTGGCGGTAAAACGAGTCTATAAGCCACAATTCCTACTTGGTCAAGGATTTCAAATGGGCCAATAAAATCAAGCGTTTAGATTTCATCTTTTCGTCAATTCTTGCTTTTAGAATAACGCCCTTTTGAACCTTATTAATTCTTCACATTCTTCAGCTCCGAGTGTGTAGCTTGAGCGGCTTTAACTTTATCGATTAAAGTCGATTCTACTTGTATATTCGTTATCTTCACGTGAGTTTGTATATTCGCACTTGCGATCGCATACGATCTTCTATACAACGCGTCAGGTACCACGTTCTCTTTTCCACGATGGTATTAAATGATATGATCGTAATCTTCAACAGCTCGAGCCAACGTCTTTGGCACATGTTACGTTCGTTTTAGGTGAAGAAAATATTTGAGGGTTTAAGAAATGGGTTTTGTACTTGGGTCAATACAAAATTCGATTTCACGCTCCAGGGTAGGCTAAGAAGTCTTTAATAATACGTAAGGAAATTTATTAACAATGGAAATATCATTCAAAACTGTGACTCTCATCCAAGACTTGGATAACACTTCTCATTGATACCTATCAACTTGTCATTGTCATTCACGACGTCTCCTACGGAAAGTCTTTCTTCGGTGCATTCCACATAAGGAAGCCAACAATGAAAGGACTGGGGCTCTTTATTTATGACTCGAAATGACAATGATTGACTTTAGTGGTTTAGTTGCTTGAATTCGCATAACAGGTTGGTTAGGAGTATGAAAGCTAACAACCTTACGAAAAGCATGATGAGTAGTTAACCAATCGATTTCTAAAATCACATCAAAGGCAAGTATTTTCAAAGAGATAAGATTGACAGGTAACGCGAAAGTGTCAATTTGAATCAAACAAGATTTATAAATAGTGGAGGTAACGAAAGTTTCTCGGAGTTAACTTCAAACATTGAACACAACTAGGTGAAATAAAAGAGTGAGTAGAACCGGTATCTAACATGGTATAGACTTCGCAAGAGTTTATGACTCACATACCCGTGATAATTTTATTCAGGTTCCTCGTCACGGGAAAAAAAACGCTCTCTCTTAAACTACCAGCTTCGGCTTACCTGGGACATCCTTTGGTGCCTCCATCCTAGCTGAACTTGTCTTCGGTGAACGACAAAATTGGGCTAGGTGACCTTCTCTTCCACAATTATAGCATGCTTTGGACGGCATCGCACAATTTAGACTGATGTGTCCCTCCCCTCCGCATTTGAAACATATGATAGGTGGTCGTTCTCCTGCCTTAACGACAGGTGCTGGTGCTGACGTCTTTCCATCATTGTTGAATCTTTTTTTCTTGAAATGTCCATTCTTATTGTTTTGGCCCTGATTACCACCGAAGTGGTTACCATTTTTGGCCTGTTGATTCCCTTCACGCTTGTTGTCACCGCTTCGATGACTGCTCTCGCTGGTATTATCATTTTGTCGGCTGCTCTCTTTTAGTTGCGTTGACTCGTTATCGCGCTCCACTAACTGAGCCCTATTTACAACATCTGAATATAAACACAATTTATGAGAAATAAGATGTTGACGTATCTCTGGCTTTAAACCTCTTAAAAACATTCGCGCCATTCTCTCTTCATTATCCACCAAGTGGGACGCAAACCAGGATAACTCCGCAAATTTTGCCTCGTATTGCGACACGGTCATATTGTTTTGTTCCAACTTGATAAATTCCACCTCCTTCATGTGACGAATACTTTCGGGAAAGTATTTGTCGTTGAACAGCTCCTGGAACTTCTCCCAAGATATCTTCAGTACAGCAGGTTGAGTATGTTTTACCGATTCCCATCAGTAATCTGCCTCTCCGCGCAACATAAAGGCGGCAAAGGGAACCTTTTGCTCCTCGGAGTATCCCAAGACATCAAATATCTTGGTGATCTGCTTTATCCATGTTTCCGCCATAAGTGGTTTTGGCTCTCCCTTAAACTCCAGTGGTCCCAGCTCCTTGAACTGTTTAGCGGTGACTGCTCGAGAGTTTCCCGTGTTTCCATCTACGTTTTGGACAGGAGTCGCTCTCGCCTGCTATTGCATGAATTGCATAGAACCTCTGAACATTTGATCATTCATCATTTAGTCAGTGTTGTTGTTTGCATGAGGATTTTCGCCTTCCTGATGCACATTATCCTGATTATCGATATGTGGTGAATCAACGATTGCGTGTGCTCCATTGCTATTCTCAACATTCTCAGATGTCATTTTCAGATACTGCCACAAAATAAAAGGTTACTTGACATATAACATATTATCCCTATATTCTGACCGACCAATAAAATAGCACATAAACTTAGGTAGGTCATACTAGCGAAGGAATTCCCCGTCTCTCCCCTTCTAGTACTATTCTCACATCTTAGCCAGGGATCATATCCCTAAGCTCTGATACCAACTGTGACGCCCCCAAAATTAGGTATACATCACCCATCTTGAGTCGCCAGATACATGGTACATAATTCAAATACAACTTACTAATACCACTGTCGTGTACAATACGACAAAATATAACTGTGAGTTTGAATACAATTATTATCTACTAGAGATCATACAAACTCAAAAGGAGTCCTCAATACAATTATTGTCACACTATTTAACAGAATAGTGAGGACTACTAATGTTATCCTCTGGACCATTACTCCGTTCCCCGACTCGTCCCAGCTATATTCTCATTTCCTGAAGAGAACAGTGAAAGAAAGGGTGAGCTCAACTAACCCAGTAAGAAATATTATGACTAAGATAATGCAGAATAAATTATCATTAGCCTTCAACAGTGTTAAACTGATAAAATATAATAAACATCAAGTTTAACTGTAGCGGAACCTGCAATCCATTAAAAGAGTCAAGTAGAAAATAAAATCTACTATCTTTTATGATTTAAAAGGTTTTTCATCACTGTTATAGCTGAGACTCAGCTTAATAAATATTCCACATCATCGAATCACCCCTGCACTACGGCCAAGGATATTCTTTAGTATCACGACCACAATTATTCATGCACTACGGCTAAGAATATTTGTGTATTCATTAATGGTCATGATCATGCCAACAACTGTCCATCAATGCACTACGGCAAATGAGACTTTTACCACATCATTTGTAACATTACAGTCATGATTACACCGAATAATCCCTGGTCATAATCATACCAAGTCCATCTATGCACTACAGGCCACAGATGACTTTCAAAAATATAAATAAGAGGATGATGACACTGATATAAGAATTCAATAAAATAAGTTCAAGAATTATTTTATCCAGGAACTAATAACGTCCAAATTGTCAACACGATACTGTTTTGTGGTGTAAAATTCAAGAATGCTCAGAAGAATATTTCCATGAAAAGATACTAGATGAAGCGCAAATATCAAGGATATTCCACTAATTTCATGGAGTATAGAAGTCAAAGTTTAAACCAACTGAGTATAATAAAGAATGGAATAACAAAAGAAATCACCATGCATGCGGTACTTCGCATAGACAGGTTATTCCAACAGAATAATAATAACGGAACCAGGTCAGGTGAAATTCACACCGACAGGATGTTCCAACATAATAATAAATGCGGAATAATAAATGATGGAACCAGGTCCGGCGTATAGCACAGATAGGATATTCTGACAGAATAATAAAGACGGAATAATAAAAATGGAACCAAGGTCCGGTGTAAAACACACAGATAGGATGTTCCAACAGAATAATAGAAGAATGTCACCAAGTATAGGGTAAATCGCGTATACAGGTTATTCCAACAGAATAATAATGAATGGAATAACATAAGGATTTCACCAAGTATAGGGTATACCACATATACAGGTCATGTATAGGGTATGCCACTTTTACAGGTTATTCCAACAGAATAACAAAGAATGGAATAACATAAGTTCTCTTCAAGAAGAAACAATAACACTCCTTACGAGTACAACAAATAATATTCCCTACCTTAGAAGAACTGAATATTGAAAAAGTGAAGTAGCAGAATACTTTTCTTCTTTCTCTCTAGAGTTTCAGTGAATTCGTAAGAAATAATGAAGGAATGAGCTTTCTATTTATAGAAAAACTGAGGGTGGCTCTTGGTCTTAACGAAGGGTCAAAATGACTCTTGGTAATATTGAAGAGACAACTACTATTTGCGAAGGGGTAATTAACCCTTGGAACACCGAAGAGGCAGTTAACTCTTGGTAATATTGAAGGGACAACTACTATTGACGAAGGTAATTACTATTGACGAAGGTAAATACTATTGACGAAGGTAATTACTATTTACGAAGGTAATTACTATTTACGAAGGTAATTACTATTTACGAAAGTAATTACTATTTACGAAGTTAATTACTATTTACGAAGGTAATTACTATTTACGAAGGTAATTACTATTTACGAAAGAGACTCTTAGATGACGACATATGGCCCCCCATAAATAATTAAACTTATCACCAACGTCTCATAATAGACTCTTTATATACATCAAGGATTGAATAAAAATTACCAGAAATCATTTTATTTTTTAATCAACACAATTTAATCATTCAACAATTATTAATTATTTATAACTTGTCGTCTCAATTATTGATTTAATAATATAACATATTATACAGATGATACTGTGACAATAATTGAATCAATAATATAAAAGATATGATGCAGCAATTACTATAACAATAATTGAGTATAGCTAAGTGACTTCTCACGTAAGCATCAATAATCAATACCGTGTGCTACTATGCAACCACGCGTATTACTGTACTTTTACTACCGAGTAGTTCAACAGTTTTAACGATAACACCTCCGCCGTTATTTTTATAAAGTATTTTTTGTCGTTTTCTCAATCCGACAATAATTCCGTTGTGGGATCCACCAATGATTGTGCCGTCGTACGAATATTCCCCGACAAAAAGAATATTCCCCGACCAAACGAATATTTTATAACAACTTGCGTACTTTGCAAAATTTATAAATATTACCAACAACTATAACATTATATCAAATCCACACCATAACTTTCAAAAATATAATTCGAGAAAATTAAATATTTATTCATAAAATCTGGGGTCTCACAATGTGCTACTTGAATAAATATGCGATAACTTGAGAATTATGTGTTGAATTCTTATTGTGTTAAGAATTTGTATAGAGAAAGAATATTAATATAAGATTTTCATTTAAATCAGATCATGCCGCCTAGACGACAGAATCGAAACCAAAGAGAAGAACAATCAGTGAATAACGAAGGGGGTCAAGCGGACCTGATGCAGAATTTTGTGGATATGCTAGCCCAAGCTATGGACAATAGAGCTCTAGCCAGGGGAGGAGCGAGGAATCAGCCAGCTGATAGATTGGCTAACTTTAAGGATTTTAAAGCGGTAAGACCGCCGGAATTTAAGGGAACCACGGATCCGATTGAAGCCCAGACTTGGGTGAAAGAGATGGAGAAAGCGTTCGTGATTGCGCGTGTGGCGGAAGAGCAAAAGACGGCTTTTGCTACATATCTGATGAAGGGAGAGGCTAACTACTGGTGGGAAACCAATCAAGCAAGAGCGGGTACGACGGTAGTAACATGGACAAGATTTAAGGAGTTGTTCTTTGAGAACTACTTCTCGTCGAGTATGCAATCTCGAATGGAAGTTAAGTTCTTGGAACTTAAGCAGGAGAATTTGTCTGTTTCGAAGTATGCTGCTAAATTCAACGAATTGGCGCGATTTGCACCTCATCAGGTGGATACAGAAGCAAGAAAAATAAGAAGATTTGAGAACGGATTGAAGCCGGGGATTTATAACAAAGTAGCTGTGCTGCAGATCAACACTTTTGCGGCTTTATTGGAGAAAGCATTAATTGTTGAAGGAGGAAGCGAGGCTGTATCTCGTTTTCATCAGGAGAAGAAGAAGAAGACCAATGAGAGTGGAAGCAGTGGTGATAGTAACCCAAATAAAAGGAAGTGGAGTGAGATTACCCAATCAGGTAGCAAAGCTGAAGGGAATAAAAAAGGAGGAGGGCCTTGTGTGAATTGTGGGAAGAATCATGCTGGTGTTTGTTTAAAGAAGAAGGGAGTCTGCTATAACTGCGGGCAAGAGGGGCACATGTCGCCCAATTGTCCCAGCCCGAAAAAGATTCAAGGTTGCTATGCGTGTGGATCGACTGATCATCTGGTTCGGAACTGTCCGAAGAAGAATGCAGATAAAGAAAGTGCCAACAAGGGACCTGGTGATGGAACCTTGGCGATTCGAGGACCTGCACAACCAGGAAGACCAATAGCCCGTACATTCAACAAGATGGCGCTAGATGCGGTAGCTACTCATGAGGTGTCAGCAGGTAACGATTTCGCTTAATACTTAAATTACGCGATTAATATTGGATAAATATGGCTGTGAATTGTTTTCTTTTACAGATTCAAGTCATAGGTTAGAATTTGAAACACAATTTAATATTGTGTTGATAAAAATGAATTGATGTTACAACTTTAAAAGATTGTAGAGAATAAGAAAGCGGTGATTCCGAGGACGGAATCCTTTTAAGGAGGGGTGAATGTGATAACCCGGGATTTCGAATAATCAAAATTTTACGAATAATTTTTTTTATATATATTAACATTGACTGTTAATATTGTACTGAGAATTTGTGAGGCAAGTCTCGAGAATTAGTCAATATGTGTTCTAACTGAGAAAAATAGAGAAGAGTTGTGTTTAACAGCTTTAGAAACCCTAACCCTAATTTTCGGATAGGGATTCGATAGAAAATACAATTAAAATAATTGTATTAATAATTGCGTGTTTGTTCTGTGTGACCTTACTGATCAAAAAATTGATTGGATAAGGTTTAATATTATTAAACCCTAATAAGGGATTAGAAACCCTAATCTCAGTTATAGAAAACCCTAATTGTACGCCGGGAAATCCTAATTTCATATTAGGGAATCTTAAACCCTAAATTAGAAAACCCTAATTCTAATTGGCAAACCTAATGGGTTCATTAAACTTAAATATGATTAGAAAGCTCTAATTATATTTTTGTATATTAATTTTCTATTTAGAAACCCTAATTACATTTTAGGAATTTTATTTTCTAAATTATAAACCCTAAATTTGAAATTTATGGGAATTAAAATTTTAAAACCTAAAGGGTTCAAATTCTAAACCCTAACCTAAACCCTAAACCCTAAAGGTTGTGCATTTATCAAGATTGCCCTTTAAATTAATTTGCTAATGTTAAAAATGCCCTTTATGGGATTTTTATAAGTTAACTTGCAAAAATGGCTAAATCTTTAGTTGGTCACCAACTATGTTGACTTAGAGGCACTAAAATCTCAGCAAACAAACCTCCATTTGACAGCAAGATCAGATCTAACAACTTAGCATGCTATATAAGAGATTCAAGAGAGATAAAGTAAAAAAAAAAGTTGCCATTTTACATACATGCTCTCACCAACTCTCTCTCTATCCAAAGCCTACGAATTTTTAAAGTCCCTCAGTCATATAATCAGCTTCTAGATCACCAAGAACAACTAAGGAGAATCAAGATCAAAATTTGAGCAAGATAGGTATAACCGAAAATGTTAACTTTGATCTTTGTTTCTTAAGAACTTTTTGTGTTTAAGTGTTTAAATGTGTGTTATAATATGTTTTTAGATGATCTATGATGATCCATGATGGATCCATAGCATCAAAGTGGGTAAAAATTGTGTTTTTCAAAAACTGTTCTTGAGCAAATTTTTTTGTCTGACAAGGAATGTCAGTAGCCGTAGATCTTACTGTGTTCAAGATTTGTAATGTTTTAATGCTTTAATTTGTAGCCTGGTATGCATGCTTTAAGATGCAAGTGGTAGAACAGTTAGATAATGTATAGATTTGAAGTTATTCATGGTCAAAACCCGTTGACCAGGCATGACCATGAACTTTCTGGGTAAACCCAGAAAGTGTTAATCTGCATCTGACAAGTTTTTGTAGCGATAATGCGATGTTTGTAACCATCTAGTAGCCTGTTAGATAGACTATAGATATATGTTTTTTTATGTCGTAGAATGTAAACAGATTTGTTGTAATAGTCGGTCAAACTTGGCTGATTGAGCACGATAGCAGTTTCTAGGTAAACCCAGAAACTGTATGAATAACGTTCTGACAAGGGTTTGACCATATGATTCATGATGATCCTGATGATGATAAACGTATTTGTTGATTTAATGTTGTTCATTGATGTATATACAATAATTTTAAACATTTATATCACATAAAACAAAATCATAGCATGGATTAAAAAGAGGTTGAAAGTGGCTGGTCGAACTTTCTGGGTTTCTGGAAACCCAGAAATGTTCTGACAGCGAGTTCAAAGGCTTAGATCTTGATGATGTATTATAGTTTGACAAAGTTTCTTGTTTGATGTTGTATTTCTGCACAAGTACTACATGATTAAAGTTTTAGATAGCCCAGAACATGAACGGATTGGAAATTATGAGCGGTCAAACCGATCACCTTGCATTGCCGGCAGTCAGTGTTCTTGAGCTCAAGAACACCAACAGCGACGCTTTGTGTCGCTAAAGGCCTATAGCGACGGTTTATTTATTTTCTAATTTCTAATATTCTAGAAAATGATTAAAAAATGAAATAAATTCTAAAAATTAGTAAAAATGGTTTTTAAAATTATTTTAAATTATGAAAAATAATTTTTGACAAATTGGAATATTTTTCTTTAATATTTATAATTATTTAAATATTAAAGGTATTTAATTTATTTAATTAGTGTATTAAATAAATTAGAAAAAAATGATTTAATATTAAGAAAAATCATTTTAAATAAGAATAATGTATTTAAAAATATTTTGAGTTATAAAATGTAACTTTTAATATTTTTGAAGAATTTTCATTAATAATTTAATATTAATGATATTAGATTTATTTGATTATTAAATTAAATAACTAAGATAAAAATAATTTTAATGATTTAAAAATCATTTTAATTGAGAATAAAGTGTTAGAAAATATTTTAAATTATAAAATATAATTTTCAATATTTTTGGAGAATTTTCATTAATAAATTAATATTAATGATGTTTGATTTATTTAATTATTATATTAAATAAATGAATTAAAAATGATTTTATTGATTTAAAAATCATTTAAAAATAAGAAAAATGGTTTAAAAATATTTTAAGTTATAATTAATGACTTTTAATATTTGGATAATAATTTCATTAATATTTATATATTAATGGTGATGATTTAAAAATTATTTTAATTACTTTAAAAATCATTTAAGTGGAATATTGTCGATTAAAAATTATTTTTAGTTATTAATAATAACTTTAATATTTTGAAAAGTATGTTATTAAGATTTTGATATTATTAAATATTAATAATGATATAATTAATTGATAATTAAATCATTTAAAAAATGATTCTGATATTTGAAAAATTATTATAAATTATAATAATTGCTTGATAATTATTAAAAGCTTCCGAAAAATATTATTATTGATAATTGACTTATCTAAATTAATATTGAAGCTTAGAGACCAAGTGTAATTGACAGATAACTGTGTTAATTGTCGGATAAGGTGACCAGATCACCGAAAAGGGACCGAAGTCCAACCAGACTGAATTAGTTTGACTTTTTAAGTGTTTATATAGGTTATAAACATTGTTGTGGCTATGCGGTAATGTGTTTAGGAAATGTTTGACTGTGAATAACAGTGTTGTGTGTTATGTGGATTATTGTGCTAATTGTTAGACCGATATTATTGGTTATAGGTCTTTCAAAAGCAGATAAGTATTTTGTGTAGCTGTAATCAGCGGAAAAGGCAAGTTCCCTAACTCAACCTTGAGTTATTTCATTCAATTATTATTGGTGGATAATTATTGCTAATTATACCACGTCCAAGGATTTATTGTTGAAATTAAATTATTGAATTAGAAAATATATATTCGTAGAATTACTGTTGTTGGATATTCATATCTGTAGAAGTTAGAATTGACAGTACAGATAATTCTTGTTTATTGTCAAATTATGTTGAGAAATGTCTTAGCCAAATATTCTGGTTAGACAAAAATTTGTAAAAACTTGTTAGGTTTGAGAAGAGAAGCAAATAGAATTTGAAATCCCAGTATTTCGTTGTAAAATCAAACTTTTTGATTCTAAGACTGAGAAGAACAACCTTTTATATAAAGGGAACATTTTGTTGGTCGTGAATTCGACCTTTGCGATCGTTTTGAGTATTATGCATAATATAGGGTATAATAAGCTGATCACTTGTTGTACTTGCAGAGGGGTATGATTTAATCTTTATGGTTATCTGATACACCTGAGTATTTATCAAAGTAAATCTTTGATATCTACCCGAGAAAATAAGTTCAAGATCTTGTGTGATCGCTCAGTAAAAATCTGGAAAACATTCCACTTTGATATTTCGTAGAATTGATTCTTGATTATTCATTAGAATATCGTAGAAACTTTGAAAGCGTTGTACTCTTTCATTATTGAATTATTGTGTTGTATAGGATACGAGAAGACTTGTTATTGAATAACGATTTGTTCAGCTATTTCAAAGTTCCCTGAACTTTGGTTTCATTCTGTCAAAATAGATAGTCTGTTGTTTTGAATTCTTATACATTTATTGTATGTCTTAACTTGCGGGGCAAATTAGTTGCTCACCCTTGCTAAATAAAACTTTTCAGCTAGGGACGAAGTGGCAGGAGGTGCTGCGAAGGACAAAGGCAAAGGCGTTGTAATAAATTAGTTATGATTAGCATAATTATTATGTTGTATTGTAAACCCTTTTTGTATATCTAAAGGGTATATTTGTAAAGTTAAGGTTAGAGAACCTGGGTGATGTATTAATAAACTCTGATAAAAACTTATGAAAGTTACTATCTATATCTATTATGGGTAGTTAAATATTATTTATATTGTGGATCGTGAACACCAAACTCGGGGGTCAGGTAACCCGGATTTGGGGGTGTCACAAAGACTTGTAATCTCATTTATTGTCATGATGATAGACTTTATACTTAATGATGTTATATAATTATTTTATTTCCGCACTTGATTGATGTTTAAGGTTAGACAACCTGGGGAGACTTTTTGATTAATGATGTAACCCTTTTTAAAGGGAGTATTTATGATTTAATTTTATTATATTTGGGTAGTAGATATGAATGAATGGAAAGTAAACACCAAATCTTGTGGAAATGAAGTTCCTGGATTTGGGGGTGTCACACCACCTCCTTCTCTGACATGCCGTCAAACATAGACATGAGATCTAAGTCTTCCGAGTCTCCTAACTCGATTACCACCACTTCAAGCTTTGCTGCTATAGGGTTCGGTAAGACTTATATTTGGTTTACTGATTCCTCACTTACTACATGTATATCCCTATACATTTCATTTTCTCCTGAAGTCTATAATAAAACAATTTAGTTTGATTAGTACACGTCAGTAGAATAATAAAAACACATATCACATTTAATGCATTTTTAGGGTTAAATTCATCTTTTACTTCTTTAACTTTTCTTAAGGTTATAACTTAAGGTTCTTTTTCCCCCTTAAGTTTTATAACCTAATGCTTTGATACCAACTTGTGACGCCCCCAAATCTGGGTATCTTCCAAGCCGACATATGGAGCTACACGGTGCTACAGTTCACAAATTCATTCAATTGAAATACCTCAAAAGAGTGAAAATGTCTTCTATATATATTCCAAAATAATATTACCATCCCCAGGTTCGTTATACCCATTACATGTTTGCTTGTCATAATATCAAATAATAACAACATTCATCCTATTCTATTATAAAGGCAACTTATTGGTTGGCCTTGGCCTTTCCTTTATCTTTACCGGAACCTTCAGACTGCTCGGTCTTAGCTGCATTCATATGTTTCAAGCAAGAATGAGCATAACTAGCTCAACAAGTATGACAATTTTCATTAAATAGTAAGCTTGAATCATATAAATCGTATATCTTCAATAACTGAATAATAGTTACGAAGTACTATCGATAATTCAAAATAGTACTTCTCTTTTCTTTAAAATGTTACACAATGAACAACATTCATTAAAAATTAATATTGGTCCAAGACCTTCAGCATTTCATTCTTTCTTTGAAAAGGACAACCCGACACCAAGTTCGCAAGTCCGACATATCTTACGAGCACGTCCGGGTGATCAGCCTATAGTACTCTATATTGTACAACACTAATTTCTTTAAACGTATGAATATTTAAGGTTTGGCAACCTCACGTGCCTGACGTTTGACGACAAAACATTTCTTTATGCATACTCAGTCTTCCTTTAAAAACCAGACTAAAATAGTTTGGCAAAACTTAACAATATTGACAATAATTCGATAAATTATAAGAAATCCATAAAACATCTTAAGTCTAGCCAAAGGAATTGGCTTTGACTTCATCATACATCAATTCATTCGTAAGGTACATGAATTACAAAGCTTGTCCAAAGATTTTAGACAAAGGTCAGAATACTTGCCTTTAACGTCTTCTACAGTTAATACAAATTCCCTTTGTGTCTTTAAGGATTCTACAATACATAACCACATAACATACGACATTAGGTCGTATATAATCAAGTAAGGTCACTACCATATCTTACCCTTCTTCTCAATCTAATCATGCTTTAGATTATTTATCATTTTTTACGGTTTATATCGTCTTACATTGTATTTACATTTACGTAATCATTCGTCAACATTTAGTTGTACTATTAAGGTCATAATCATCCATAAGGATGTCATTCCAAGTTAATTAAAGTTATAAGTTCTCTTTAATCAACTTATGTTCATGAGCATTCTTCTTTGCCTCCTCTCTAGTGTTGGCGCCAGCTTCCTATACACAACTCGCGTTGCGGTGTGGGTTTCCCCTATATGTTGCTCGGTCTCGACGCTGCGGCGCCAAACCCCTTGATATGGGTCGTGCTGCGGTGACACTCTACAATATCTATGTGATGCCACAAAAATAGGTATACATTACCCATTCTGAGTCGCCAAATACATGGTACAGAAATCAAATAAAAACTTTTTTTATACAATACGACAAAATGTAGCTGAGAGTTTTTACATGAATATTGTCTAATAGACAGTATTCAAACTCAAAAAGGAGTCCTCATTACAATTATTATCACACTATTTTATAAGATAGTGAGGACTACTATAGCCACAATCTCGTACCAGCACTCCGTTCCCCGACTAGTCCCGGCTACGTTCTCATTTCCTGAAGAGAACAATGAAAGCAAAAGGGTGAGCTCAACTAGCCTAGTAAGAAATATTATGACTAAGATAATGTATAATAAATTATCGTTAGCCTTCAACAGTGTTAAACTGATAAAATATAATAAACATCAAGTTTAACTGCAGTGGAACAAGCAATCCATTATAAGACTCAAGTAGAGCATGATATCTACTATCTTCTATGATTTAAAAAGTTTATCATCAATTTTATCGTTGAGACTCAGCTTAATAAATAAACCACATCATCGAATCATCCCTGCACTACAGGCCAATGATATTCATTAGTATCACGCCCACAAATTATCCATGCACTACGGGCCAAGGATATTCTTGTTTTCACCAATGGTCATTATCATACCAACAACTGTCCATTAATGCACAACAGGCCAATGAGGACTTTTACCACATCATTTGTAACATTACGGGTCATGATTATACCGAATGATCCCTGGTCATAATCATACCAATCAACAGTCCATCTATGTACGTAAGCCAAAGATGACTTTCATCACAATATAAGCATGAGGATGATGACAATAATATAAGAATTCAATTAAAAGGAAACAAAGGATAAATTTTTAAAGATTTATAATTTAATTTATCCAGAATTCAATAATGTCCAAATTGTCAACATGATAATGCTTTGTGGAGTAAAATTCAAGAATAATATTGTATCAAAAATAATTTGGACTGAAAAGAAATCAATTTTTTGTTATGGATAGTACTTCGGGTGAATAGTCCCCGAGTGAATAGTACCCCATAAATAGTACTTTGTGAATAGTACCAGAGAATAGTACTTTATGAATAGTATCCCGTGAATAATACTTTGTGAATAGTACCCCGTGAATAGTATTCTGGCATGAAAAGATCAATAATTATCAAGAATGCTCAGAATAATATTTCCATGAAAAGATATTGGATGAAGTGCAAATCTCAAGGATATTCTACTAATTTCACGTAGTATAGAAGCAATACTTTAAAAGAATGAGGGTATAATCAGGAATACGAGACAAAATAATATTACTCAGATACTACAGAGTATGGAAGAAAATATTATTTCTTATGAATACTGAACAAAAATAATATATCGTACCTTAGTAGAAGGCTGGACACTGGAATAGTGAAGTAGCAGAATATTCTTCTTCTTTCTCTCTATAGATTCTCTCTCTATAAATGCTCTTGTGAGTCTTAGTGAATTGGTGAGACTGAAAGAAGAATGAGCTTCTATTTATAGGAAAATATAGTTTCGATAATTACACGTTTTGGGGCTCAAATTTTTACAGTATAATACCTTCATCTTTTCTTTCATTTTTAATTTACTCCTACAAGTATTATCAAACTTGCACCACCTCCCCTAATAGTACATGAATGTGAATCAATAGTACATTCATGTGAATTAAAAGTTCCATACATGTGAAAAAATAGTTACATTATTGTACCTTTATCTATACCTCTATTTTTAATTTAGTCATGCAAGTATTATCAATCTTTCACCACCTCCACTAATAGTACATGCATATGAATTAATAGTACATACATGTGAACAAATAGTTATAAGCATATGAATTAATAGCAATTAATTGCTCATTTATCCGATTAACTACCCGATTGGTCAATATAACCTCCAGAAATCAATTATTATTGAAAAAAATATCGATTTCCACTAATACTAATAATCCCAACACAATGGAAATATCAATTTTATCTTAAATTAACACGAACTTATTCATCATTAATATTATAATTCATAATATTTAACAACCAAATCATTCCCAGGAAAGAGGGGGCTTTTCGATAAGGATTTCTCCCTATTGACGCGCAATTAGATGACCAAACCTCTCCTCGATAGAACTTTCTAGACATCGTCAATATTGCAAATAATAATATGAATAAATTTATCGTCTCAATTATTGATTTAATAATATAAAATATTATGCATATGATATTGTGACAATAATTGAATCAATAATATGAGAGATATTATACAGCAATTACTGTAGCAATAATTGAGTGTAATTGAGTGACTTCTCACGTAACCATCAATAATCAAAAATAATTTACAATACCTTGTGTTACTATACAACCACGCGTATTATTGTACTTTTACCACCGGGTATTTCAACAGTAACGGTAAAACTTTCGTGGTTATTTTCATAAAAATTATTTCTGTCGTTTTCTAACTTCGACAGTAATTCCATAGTGGGGTCCACCAATGATTGTATCATCGTACGGATATTCCTTGGCAAAAAGAATATTCTCCTACCAAACAAATATTTTATAACCACTTGCTTACTTTGCAAAATTTTCACATATCATCCTTAACTTTAACCTTTTATCAATTTAACCATTTACTAAACTATAAGAAAATTGAATATTTTTATTTCATAGAATTCGGGGTCTTACGATCTCCCCTCCTTATGAAATTTCTCCCTCGAAATTTACGTACGTACCTAATATGTCGAAGAGGTGAGGATGACTCGTCAGATTCTAACTCTTAAGGTATAACCTTTGAGAGTAGAATATTTATCTTCTTATCCAAGATTTTAACATGTACATATTTATACATTAAATCTTCCGCTATTTTGACTAGTTCTAATTCAATAATATGGTTCGGGTCATCCGCATATTTACGTAACATCGATACGTGAAAAACTTTATGAACACACGACATACTTTGCGGTAAAGCGAGTCTATAGACCACAGTTCCTACTCGATTGAGGATTCCAAATAGATCAATAAAATTGAGGGTTGAGATTTCCTCTCTTCGTCGATTCTTGCTTATAAAATAACGCCTTCTTGCACCTTTTTCTTCACAGTCATCAGCTCTGAATCTGTAGCTTGAGCAGCTTTAACTTTATCGATTAAAGCTGGTTCTAATCGTATATCCACTATCTTCACGTAGGTTCCTATAGTCTTTAACTCTATCTCTATCTTTGTAAGTCGTACAAAATGGGTCTTTAAGTTAACAACGTCACACTCGTAACCGCATACGATCTTCTACTCAATGCGTCAGCTACCACGTTCGCTTTTCTAAGATAGTATTGAATGGTATGGTCGTAACCTTTCAACAGCTCGAGCCAACATCTTTGGTGCATGATACGTTCGTTTTGGGTGTAGAAATATTTGAGGGTTTTAGAAATGGGTTTTGTACTGGAGTCAATACAAAATTCGATTTCACGCTCTGGGGGTAGGCCAGGAAGTCTTCAAGGAATACGTCAGAAAATTTATTAACGATATAAATATCATTCAAAACTGTGACTCTCATCCAAGACTTCAATAGCACCTCACAATGATACCTATCAACTTGCCACCATTATTCGCGGCGTCCCCTATGGAGAGTCTGGCTTCGGTGCATCCCACACAACGAAGTCACGAAATGCTTGGGGTTCTTTACTTATGGCTTAATATGATAATGATTGACTTTAGTGGTTTCGTTGCTTGAATTCGTATAACAAGTTGGTTAGGAATATGAAAACTAACAAACTTAAGAAAATAATCAATCTTAATATGATGGGTAGTTCACCAGTCGATTCCTAAAATCACATCAAATGCAAGTATTTTCAAAGGGATAAGATCGACAAGTAACGTGAAAGTGTCTATTTGAATCAAATAGGATTTATAAACAGTGGATGTAACGAAGGTTTCTCCCAATGGAGTTTCAAAAGATAAGTCAAAGTCTAATTTGCCCGGAGTTAAATTTAAACGTTGAGCACAAGTAAGAGAAATACAAGAGTGGGTAGAACCGGTATCGAATAAGGTATAGACTTCACAAGAGTTTATAATTAACTTACACGTGATAACTTTGTTCGGGTTCCTCGACAAATGCTCTCACTTAAACTACCGACTTTGACTTATCTGGGACATCCTTTGACATCATCATCCCACCTGGACTTGACTTCACTACATGACAAAATCGAGCTAGGTGACCTTTTCTTCCGCAATTAAAACATGTTTTGGACTGCATCGTGCAGTTTGGACTGATGTGTCCCTCCCCTATGCATTTGAAGCATACGATCGGTGCTCATTCTCCTTCTTTGTAAACGGGTGTCGGTGCTGCTGTCTTTCCATCATTATTGAACCTTCTCTTCTTGAAGTTGTTCTCACTTAGTTCACTTTTCCTATTATCTTGGCCATGATTACCACCGAAGTGGTTACCATTTCTTGCCTGATAATTTCCGCCACGATGGTTATCGTTGTTCCGATGGCTGTTGCCACCGGTACGATTATTATTGTGTTGTTGGTTGTTGCCTTTTGGTTGAGCTGACTCATTATTGCGCTCCAATAATAGAGCCCTATTTACAATATCTGAATATAAACAAAGTTTGTGAGAAATGAGGTTTTAACGTATTTCGGGTTTCAAACCTCTTAGAAATATTCGCATTATTCGCTCCTCATTATAGACCAAATGGGATGCAAATCGGGATAACTCCGCAAATTTAGCCTCGTATTGCAATACGGTCGGGAAAGTACTTGTCGTTGAACAATTCTTGGAACTTCTCCCAAGACATCTTTAGTACGGAAGGTTGAGTACGTTTTACATATTTCCACCAGTAATCTGCTTCTTCACGTAACATAAAGGTGGCGAACGGAACCTTTTGCTCCTCTAAGCATTCCAAGACATCAAATATCTTGGTGATATGCTTTATCCATGTCTCCGCCTTAACTGGTTCTGGCTTTCCCAAAAACTTCGGTGGTCCCAGCTCCTTGAACTACTTAGCGATGACCAGCCGTGAGTTGCCAGTGTTTCCACCTGCATTATGAACAAGAGTCTCTCTCGTTTGGTTTTACATAAATTCTAAAAAGTTCCTAAACATACCATCGTTCGTCATTTGGTCGGTGTTGTTGTTTACATGAGGATTATTGCCTTCCTGATGCACATTCCTGGTTATTGATTGTCGGTGACTCAACTGTCTCAAGTGCTTCATTGCTTATCTCAACATTTTCAGATGTCATTTTAAAACACTGCCACAAAACAAGGGTTAATTGACATGCCACATATTATCCCTATACTCTAACAGACCAATTAAATAACAAATAACTTAGGTAGGTCATACTAGCGAAGGAATTACCCGTCTCTCCCCTCCTAATTCTAGTCTCACATCTCAGTCAAGGATGATATCCCTAAGATTTGATACCAACTGTGACGGCCCAAAAATAGGTATACATCATCCATTCTGAGTCGCCAAATACATGGTACAGAAATCAAATATAAACTTCTTTTATACAATAAGACAAAACGTAGCTGAGAGTTTTTACATGAATATTGTCTAATAGACAGTATTCAAACTCAAAAAGGAGTACTCATTATAATTATTATCAAACTATTTTATAAGATAGTGAGGACTACTATAGCCACCATCTCAGACCATCACTCCGTTCTCTGACTAGTCAAGGCTACATTCTCATTTCCTGAAGAGAACAATAAAAGCAAAAGGGTGAGCTCAACTAGTCCAGTAAGAAATTTTATGACTAAGATAATGCATAATAAATTATTGTTAGCCTTCAACAGTGTTAAACTGATAAAATATAATAAACATCAAGTTTAACTGCAGCAGAACAAGTAATCCATTATAAGAGTCTAGTAGAGCATGATAACTACTATCTTCTATGATTTAAAAAGTTTATCATTAATGTGACGCCCCCAAAATTAGGTATACATCACCCATCTTGAGTCGCCAGATACATGGTACATAATTCAAATACAACTTAATAATACAACTGTCGTGTATAATACAACAAAACATAAACTGTGAGTTTGAATACAAATATTGTCTACTAGAGATTATACAAACTTAAAAGGAGTCCTCATTACAATTATTATCACACTATTTCACAGAATAGTGAGGACTACTAATGCACCATCTAGGACCATCACTCTGTTCCCCGACTAGTCCCAGCTACGTTCTAATTTCCTGAAGAGAATAGTGAAAGAAAGGGTGAGCTCAACTAGCCCAGTAAGAAATATTATGACTAAGATAATGCAAAATAATTTATCGTTAGCCTTCAACAGTGTTAAACTGATAAAATATAATAACTATCAAGTTTAACTGCAACGGAACAAGCAATCCATTAGAATAGTCAAGTAGGGAATAAAATCTACTATCTTCTATGATTTAAAAGGTTTTTCATCACTTTTATCCCTGAGACTCAGCTTAATAAATAATCCACATCATCGAATCACCCCTGCACTACGGCCAAGGATATTCTTTAGTATCACGACCACGAATTATCCATGCACTACGGCTTAAGATAATCATGTTTTCATCAACGGTCCTGATCATGCCATAAAACAATTCATCTTTGCACTACGACCAAAGAGACTCCATAGCCATAATCATACCAAAAACTGTCCATCAATGCACTACGGGCCAATGAGGACTTTTTCCACATCATTTATAACATTACGGTTATGATTATACCGAATAATCCCTGGTCATAATCATACCAAGTCCATCTATGCACTACAGGCCACAGATGACTTTCAACATAATATAAACATGAGGATGATGACAATGATAGAAGAATTCAATAAAACAAGTTCTAGAATTAATTTATTCAGGAACTGATAACGTTCAAATTGTCAACATGATACTGCTTTGCAGTGTAAAATTCAAGAATGCTCAGAAAAATATTTCCATGAAAAGATACTAGATGAAGCGCAAATATCAAAGATATTCCACTAATTTCATGGGTATAGAAGTCAAAGTTTTAACCAACTGAGTATAATAAAGAATGTAATAACAAAAGAAATCACTATGCATGCGATAGACCGCACAGGCAGGTTATTCCAACAGAATAATAAAGGATGGAACCAGGTTCGGCGTAAACGCACAGACAGGATATTCTGACAGAATAATAAATAATGGAACCAGGTCCGGCGTAAACGCACAGACAGGATATTCTGACAGAATAATAAATAATGGAACCAGGTCCGGCGTAAACGCATAGACAGGATATTCTGACAGAATAATAAATAATGGAACCAGGTCCGGCGTAAACGCACAGACAGGATATTCCGATAGAATAATAAAGAACGGAATATTAGAAGAATGTCACCATGTATAGGGTAGCCCGCGTATACAGGTTATTCCAATAAAATAATAAATAATGGAATAACAGAAGTTCTCTTCATAAATACAAAAGAAATAATACCCCTTACCATAAAAGAAATTGAATATAAGAGTAGGGAAGTAGCAGAATACTTTTCTATAGGTTCTTTTATAATTCTCTCTCTAGAGTTTCAGTGAATTCGTAATAAATAATGAAGGAATGAGCTTCTATTTATAGGAAAATGGAATGAATAGTAACTAATTCATGAACGGTCCAGATTGATTTACTATTAAACGGACGGTCCATATTGGTTTACTATTAAAACTTAAAACAACGGTCCATACTGATTTACTATTAAAATTTTAAACCAGCGATCCATATTAATTTACTATTATAACTCCACCAGCGGTCCATATTGACTTACTATTATATCTTCAACCAACGGTCTGAAAAATTAGCACATCTCCTCATGAAATGATATTGTACCCAAATACCCGAATGCACAATACTAGAGTGAATAGTAACCGGATGAATAGTAACTCGTGAATAGTAACTCGTGAATAGTAACTCATGAATAGTAACTCGTGAATAATAACTCATGAATAGTAACTTGTGAATAGTAACTTATAAATAGTAACTCATGAATAGTAACTCGTGAATAGTACTCCGACATGAAAAGTGTCTCGAATACTCGATTGAACAATATATCATATTATGCAGATGATACTGTAACAATAATTGAATCAATAATATGAGAGATATGATGCAGCAATTACTGTAGCAATAATTGAGTATAACTGAGTGACTTCTCACGTAAGCATCAATAATCAATACCGTGTGCTACTGTGCAACCACGCGTATTACTATACTTTTAACACCGGGTGTTTCAATAGTTAACGGTAAAACTTCCGTCGTTATTTTCATAAAGTATTTTTGTCGTTTTCTCTATCCGATAATAATTCTGTTGCGGGGTCCACCAATGATTATACCATCGTACGGATATTCCCCGACAAAAAAAATATTCCCCGACCAATCGAATATTATACAACCACTTGTTTACTTTGTAAAATTTGTAAATATTACCCACAACTATAACATTACATCAAATCAACACCATAATATAAAAAAAATTATTTTGAGAAAATTAAATCTTTATTCATAAAATCTGGGATCTCACAATCTCCCCTCCTTATGAAATTTTGCCCTCGAAATTTACGTACGTACCTGGTATGCCGAAGAGGTGAGGATACCTTGACTTCATTTCAAATTCTAATTCGTGAGGTATAACCTTTGAGTGTTGAATACGATCCTTCTTATCCAAGATTTTAACACGTATCTCCTCATACGTTAAATCTTCTGCTATCCCGTTCGGTTCTAAATTAATAATGTGGTTCGGGTCGTCCACATATTTACGTAACATCGATACGTTAAAAATGTTATAAACACGCGACATACTTGGCGGTAAAACGAGTTTATAAGTCACAGTTCCTATTCGATCAAGGATTTCAAATGGGCCAATAAAATCGAGGTTTGAGATTTCCTCTCTTCATCGATTCTTGCTTCTAGAATAACGCCCTCTTGAACCTTCTTCTTCACATTCATCAGCTCTGAGTATGTAGCTTAAGCAGCTTTAACTTTATCGATTCAAGTCTATTCTAATCGTATATTCGTTATCTTCACGTGGGTCCCTAGAGTCTTTAACTCTATCTCCATCATTTGTAAGTTATACGAAATGAGTCTTTGTGTTAACAACATCACACTCGTAAACTCATACGATTTTCTACTCAACGAGTCAGCTACCACGTTCATTTTTCCCACGATGATATTGAATGGTAAGATCGTAATCTTCAACAGCTCGAGCCAACGTCTTTGGTACATTACATGTTCGTTTTAGGTGAAGAAAATATTTGAGGATTTTAGAAATGGGTTTTGTACTAGGGTTAATACAAAATTTGATTCCACGCTCTAGGGGTAGGCTAAGAAGTCTTCAAGAATACGTCAGGAAATTTATTAACAATAGAAATATTATTAAAAACTGTGACTCATCCAAGACTTGGATAGCACGTCACATTGATACCTATCAATTTGTCACCGTCATTCACGACGTTGCCTACAGAAAGTCTGGCTTCGGTGCATTCTATACAAGAAAGTCAACAACAAAAGGATCGGGGCTCTTTATTTATGGCTTGATATAACAATGATTGACTTTAGTAGTTTGGTTACTTTGAATTCGCATAACAGGTTGGTTAGGAGTATGAAAGCTAACAACCTTACAAAAAGCATGATGAGTAGTTAACCAATCATTTCCAAAAATCACATCAAAGGAAAGTATTTTCTAAGAGATAAGATCGACAGGTAACGTGAAAGTGTTAATTTGAACAATATTTATAAATAGTGGAGGTAACGAAGGTTTCTCCCAACTGAGTTTAAACAGATATATCAAAGTCTAACTTCTCTGGAGTTAACTTCAAACATTGAACACAACTAGGTGCAATAAAAGAGTGAGTAGAACCGGTATCTAACACGGTATAGACTTCACAAGAGTTTATGACTAACATACCCGTGATAATTTTATTCAGGTTCCTCGTCACAAAAAAAAACGCTCTCTCTTAAACTACCGGCTTTGGCTTGCCTGGGACATTCTTTGGTGCCTCCATCCTAGCTGAACTTGTCTTCGGTGAATGATAAAATTGGGCTAAGTGACCTTCTCTTCCACAATTATAGCATGCTTTGGATGGCATCGCGCAGTTTGGACTCATGTGTCCCTCCCCTCCGTATTTGAAGCATATGATAGGTGGTCGTTCTCCTTCCTTAACAACGGGTGCTGGTGCTGACGTCTTTCCATCATTGTTGAATCTCCTCTTCTTGAAATGTCCATTCTTATTGTTTTGACCATGATTACCACCAAAGTGGTTACCATTTCTGGCATGTTGATTCCCTCCATGCTTATTGTCACCGCTTTGATGACTGTTATCACCGGTATTATAATTTTTCCGGCTGCTCTCTTTTGGTTGCGTTGACTCGTTATCGCGCTCCACTAACTGAACCCTATTGACAACATCTGAATACAAACACAGTTTATGAGAAATAAGATATTGACGTATCTCCGGCTTCAAACCTCTTAAAAATATCCGCGTCATTCTCTCTTCATTATCAACCAAGTGGGACGCAAATCGGGACAACTCGGCAAACTTGGCTTCGTACTGCGACACGGTTGTGTTGTTTTGCTCTAACTTGAAAAATTCCACCTCCTTCATGTGACGAATGCTTTCGGAAAAGTACTTGTCATTGAACAGCTCTTGGAACTTCTCCCAAGACATCTTGAGTGAGTCAGGTTGGGTACGTTTTACAGATTCCCACTAGTGATCTGCCTCTTCACGCATTATAAAGGTGGCAAAGGGAACCTTTTGCTCCTCGGAGCATCCCAAGACATCAAATATCTTGGTGATCTGCTTTAACCACGTCTCCGCCTTAAGTGGTTCTGGCTTTCCCAAAAACTCTGGTGGTCCCAACTCCTTGGATTGCTTAACGGTGACCAACCGTGGGTTGCCTTTGTTTCCTCCTGCATTATGAATAGGAGCCGCCTTCGCCTGATGTTGCATGAATTCTAAAAAGCTCCTAAACGTACCGTCATTCATCAATTGATCAGTGTTGTTATTTATAGGAGGATTATCGCCATCCTGTTGCACATTGTCCTGATTATTGATCTGTGGAGAATCAACGGTCTCCTGTTCTTCATTGCTATTCTCAACATTCTCGAATGTCATTTTCAGATACTGCCACAAAACAAAAGTTAATTGACATGTAACATATTATTCTTATATTCTGACCGAGCAATTAAATACCAAATAAACTTAGGTAGGTCATACTAGCGAAGGAATTTCCCGTCTCTCCCCTCCTAGTTCTATTCTCACATCCTAGCTAGGGATCATATCCCTAAGCTTTGATACCAACTGTGATGCCCCCAAAATTAGATATACATCACCCATCTTGAGTCGCCAGATACATGGTACATAATTCAAATACAACTTAATAATACAACTGTCGTGTACAATACGACAAAACATAAACTGTGAGTTTGAATACAAATATTGTCTACTAGAGATTATACAAACTCAAAAGGAGTCCTCATTACAATTATTATCACACTATTTCACAGAATAGTGAGAACTACTAATGCACCATTTAGGACCATCACTCTGTTCCCCGACTAGTCCCAGTTACGTTCTCATTTCCTGAAGAGAACAGTGAAAGAAAGGGTGAGCTCAACTAGCCCAGTAAGAAATATTATGACTAAGATAATGCAAAATAATTTATCGTTAGCCTTCAACAGTGTTAAACAGATAAAATATAACTATCAAGTTTAACTGCAGTGGAACAAGCAATCCATTAGAAGAGTAAAGTAGGGAATAAAATCTATTATCTTCTATGATTTAAAAAGTTTTTCATCACTTTTATCGCTGGGACTCAGCTTAATAAAAAATCCACAACATCGAATCACCCATGTACAACGGCCAATGATATTCTTTAGTATCACGACCACAAATTATCCATGCACTACGGCTTAAGATAATCATGTTTTCATCAACGGTCCTGATCATGCCATAAAACAATTCATCTTTGCACTACGACCAAAGAGAATCCATAGCCATAATCATACCAAAAAATGTCCATCAATGCACTACGGGCCAATGAGGACTTTTTCCACATCATTTGTAACGTTACGGTTATGATTATACCGAATAATCCCTGGTCATAATCATACCAAGTCCATCTATCCACTACAGGCCACAGATGACTTTCAACATAATATAAACATGAGAATGATGACAATGATATGAGAATTCAATAAAATAAGTTCAAGAATTAATTTATCCAGGAAATGATAACGTTCAAATTGTCAACATGATACTGCTTTGTAGAGTAAAATCAAGAATGCTCAGAAGAATATTTCCATGAAAAGATACTGGATGAAGCGCAAATATCAAAGATATTCTGTGACGCCCCCAATATTAGGTATACATCAACCATCTTGGGTCGCCAGATACATGGTACAGAATTCAAATACAACTTACTAATACAACTGTCGTGTACAATACGACAAAACATAAACTGTGAGTTTGAATACAAATATTGTCTACTAGAGATTATACAAACTCAAAAGGAGTCCTCATTACAATTATTATCACACTATTTCACAGAATAGTGAGGACTACTAATGCTATCCTCTGGACCATCACTCCGTTCCCTGACTCATCCCAGCTATATTCTCATTTCTTGAAGAGAATAGTGAAAGAAAGGGTGAGCTCAACTAGCCCAGTAAGAAATATTATGACTAAGATAATGCAGAATAAATTATCATTAGTCTCCAACAATGTTAAACTGATAAAATATAATAGACATCAAGTTTAACTGCAGCGGAACAAGCAATCCATTAAAAGAGTCAAGTAGAGAATAAAATCTACTATCTTTTATGATTTAAAAAGTTTTTCATCATTTTTATCGCTGAGACTCAGCTCAATAAATAATCCACATCATTAAATCATCCCTGCACTACAGGCCAAGGATATTCTTTAGTATCACGACCACGAATTATCCGTGCACTACAGGCCAAAGATAATCGTGTTTTCATCAATGGTCCTGATCATGCCATAAAATAATTCATCTTTGATCCTTTGGCCGAAGATAATCCATAGCCATAATCATACCAAAAATTGTCCATCAATGCACTACGAGCCAATGAGGACTTTTAATTTTCACATCATTTGTAACATTACGGTCATGTTTATACCGAATAATCCCTAGTCATAATCATACCAAGTCCATCTATGCACTACAGGCCACAGATGACTTTCAACACAACATAAACATGAGGATGATGACAATGATATAAGAATTCAATTAAACAAGTTCAAGAATTAATTTGTTCAGGAACCAATAACGTCCAAATTGTCAACATGAAACTTCTTTGTAGAATAAAATTCAAGAATGCTCAGAAGAATATTTCCATGAAAAATACTGGATGAAGCGCAAATATCAAGGATATTCCACTAATTTCATGGAGTATAGAAGTCAAAATTTTTAATCAACTGAGTATAATATCGAATGGAATAACAAAAGATATCACCATGCATGCGGTACTTCGCATAGACGGTTATTCCAACAGAATAATAATAACGAAACCAGGTCAGGTGAAATTCACACTGACAGGATGTTCAAACAGAATAATAAATGCGGAATAATAAATGATGGAACCAGGTCCGGCGTATAGCACAGACAGGATATTCTGACAGAATAATAAAAATGGAACCAAGTCCGGCGTATAGCACGGACAGGATATTTCGACATAATAATAAAGACATAATAATAGAAGAATGTCACCAAGTATAGGGTATTCCGCGTATACAGGTTATTTCAACAGAATAATAAAGAAATGGAATAACAGAAGTTCTCTTCGTGAATACAAAAGAATAATATCCCTTACCGTAAAATAATACTTGATATAAGAGTAGTGAAGTAGCAGAAAACTTTTCTTCTATCTCTCTATAGTCTCTCTCTATAGTTTCTCTCTCTAGAGTTCAGTGAATTCGTAAGAAAATAATGAAGGAATGAGCTTCTATTTATAGGAAAATGAAATGCATAGTCACTAATCCATGAACGGTCCAGATTGATTTACTTTAATCTGACGGTCCATATTTAAAGAAAAATCTTTTAAATAAAATATAATATATTCTATTTATATAAAAAGATTTTTACTATGTAAAATACTATGCAAACACTATGCATAATAAAATATAATATATTCTATTTATAGAATAACTTTAATAAAGTATTCTGTTTTATATAAAAAGATTTTACTATACAAAATACTATGCATAATAGAATATAATATATTCTATTTATAGAATAACTTTAATAAAGTATTCTGTTTTATATAAACAGATGTTTCTATTTTATTACGTGAATAAAACAAAACTTCTAAATCAACAATAATTGAATCAAATAATGTGAGATAGTATGCAGCAACTATTGTAGCAATAATTGAACAAAATTGAGTGACTTCTCACATAAATATCAATAATCAATACCGTGTGCTACTATAAAATAACGCGTATTACTGTACTTTTACTACCGAGTAGTTCAACAGTATCAATGGTAAAACTTCCGTCGTTATTTTTAATAAAATATTTTTGTCGTTTTCTCAATCCGACAATAATTCCATTGTGAGGTCCACCAATGATTGTGCCGTCGTACGAATATTTCCTGTTTAAAATAAATATTCCTCGATCAATCGAATATAATATGACAACTTGCATACTTTGCAAAATTTATAAATATTACCCACAACTATAACATTATCTCAAATTCACACCATAATATAAAAAAAATTATTTCGAGAAAATTAATACTTTATTCATAAAATCTGGGGTTTCACAATCTCCCCTCCTTATAGAATTTCGCCCTCGAAATTTATGTACGTACCTGGTATGCCGAACAGGTGAGGATACCTTGACTTCATTTAAGATTCTAACTCTTGGGGTATAACTCTTGAGTGTTGGATACGATTTTTCTTATCCAAGATTTTAACGAGATCTCATACGTTAAATCATCCGCTATCTCGTCCGATTCTAAATTAATAACGTGGTTCAGTTCATCCACATATTTACATAACATTGATATGTTAAAAACGTTATGAACACGCGACATACTTGGCGGTAAAATGAGTCTATAAGCCACAGTTCTTACTCAATAGAGGATTTCAAATGGGCCAATTAAATCGAGGGTTGAGATTTCCTCTCTTCAGTAACTCTTGCTTCTAGAATAACGCCCTCTTGAACCTTCTTCTTCACATTCATCAGATTCGGGTATATAGCTTGAGCGTCTTTAACTTTATCGATTAAAGTCAATTTTACTCGTATATTCGTTATCTTCACGTGGGTTCCTAGAGTCTTTAACTCTATCTTCATCATTTGCAAGTTATACGAAATGAGTCTTTGTGTTAACAACATCGCACTTGTAAACGCATACGATCTTCTACTCAACACGTCATCTACCATGTTCGCTATTCCACGATGATATTGAATAGTACGATCGTAATCTCCAACAGCTCGAGTCAATGTCTTTGGCACATATTACGTTCGTTTTAGTTGAAGAAATATTTTGAGGGTTTAAGAAATGGGTTTTGTACTGGTGTCAATACAAAATTCGATTTCACACTCTGGGGTAGGCTAAGAAGTCTTCAGGAATACGTCAAGAGATTTGTTAATGATAAAAATATCATTTAAAACTGTTACTCTCATCCAAGACTTGGATATTACGTCACATTGATACCAACTGTGACTTCTATCCCTTAACCTAGATAGCACCTCACAATGATACCTATCAACTTGTCATCGTCATTCACGACGTCGCTTACAGAAAGTCTGGCTTCGGTACATTCCACACCAGAAAGTCATCAACAAAAGGATCGGGGCTCTTTACTTATGGCTTGATATGACAATGATTGAATTTAGTGGTTTGGTTGCTTGAATTCGCATAATAGGTTGGTTAGGAATATGAAAGCTAACAACCTTATGAAAAACATGATGAGTAGTTAACCAATCGTTTCAAAAAAAACCTCATCAAAGGCAAGTATTTTCAAAGAGATAAGATCGACAGGTAACGTGAAAGTGTCGATTTGAATCAAACAAGATTTATAAACAGTGGAGGTAACGAAGGTTTCTCCCAATGGAGTTTCAATAGATAAATCAAAGTTTAACTTCTCCAGAGTTAAGTACAAACATTGAACACAACTAGGTGAAATAAAAGAGTGAGTAGAACCGGTATCTAACACGGTATAGACTTCATAAGAGCTTATGATTAACTTACCCGTGATAATTTTATTCAGGTTCCTCGTCACGAGAAAAAAAATGCTCTCTCTTAAACTACCAGCTTTGGCTTGTCTGGAACATCCTTTGGCATCACTATCCCAGTTGGACTTGACTTCACCATACGACAAAATTGAGCTAGGTGACCTTCTCTTTCGCAATTAAAACACGCTTTGGATTGTTGCGTACATTTTGGATGGATGTGTCCCTCTTGTCCGCATTTGAAACATACGACCGATGGGCGTTCTTCTTCCTTTGAAAAGGGTGCTGGTGCCGACGTCTTCACGTCATTGTTGAACATTCTCTTCTTAAAATGTCCATTCTTATTATCTTGGCCATGATTACCACCGAAATGGTTACAATTCTTGGCATGATAATATCCCCCACGATGGTTATCGTTGTTCCGATGACCGTTGCCACCGGTATGATTATTATCGTGTTGTTGGTCGTTGCCTTTTGGTTGTGCTGACTCATTATCGCGTTCCAATAACTGAGCCCTATTCACAACATCTGAATATAAACAAAGTTTGTGAGAAATGAGGTATTGATGTATAACGAGTTTCAAACCTCGTAAAAACATTTACGTCATTCGCTCCTCATTATCGACCAAATGGGATGCAAACCGGGATAACTCCACAAACATAGCCTCGTACTGCGACACGGTCATATCATTTTGCTCCAGCTTGATGAATTCTACCTCTTTCATGTGACGAATACTTTCAGGAAAGTACTTGTCGTTGAATAATTCTTGTAACTTCTCCCAAGACATCTTGAGTGCGTCAGGCTGGGTACGTTTTACAGATTCCCACCAATGATCTCCTTCTTCACGCAACATAAAGGTGGCGAATGGAACCTTTTGCTCCTCTGAGCATTCCAAGACATCAAATATCTTGGTAATTTTCTTTATCCATGTCTCCGCCTTAAGTGGTTCTGGCTTTCCCAAAAACTTCGGTGGTCCCAGCTCCTTGAACTGCTTAGCGGTGACCAACCGTGGGTTACCATTGTTTCCACCTGCATTATGGACAGGAGCTGCCTTCGCCCGTTATTGCATGAATTGCTCCTTAAACTGCTTAGTGGTGACCATCCGAGAGTTATCAGTATTTCTACCTGCATTTTGGACAGGAGTTGCCTTCGTCTGTTGTTGCATGAATTGCATAAAGTCTCTGACCATCCCATCATTCACCATTTCATCGGTGTTATTATTTTCATGAGGTGTATTATCCTGTGGTTGCACATTATCCTGATTACTGATCTGTGGAGACTCAACGGTCTCCTGTGCTCCATTGATAATCTCAACATTATCGGATGCCATTTTCAAACACTGCCACAAAACAAGGGTTAATTAACATATCACATATTATCCCTATACTTTGACTGGCCAATTAAATACCAAATAAACTTAGATAGGACATACTAGCGAAGGAATTCCCCGTCTCTCCACTCCTAGTTCTAATATCACATCTTAGCCAGGGATCATATCCCTAAGCTCTGATACCAACTGTGAAGCCCCCAAAATTAGGTATACATCACCCATCTTGGGTCGCCAGATATATGGTACAGAATTCAAATACAACATACTAATACAACTGTCGTGTACAATACGACAAAACATAAACTGTGAGTTTGAATACAAATATTGTCTACTAGAGATTATACAAACTCAAAAGGAGTCCTCATTACAATTATTATCACACTATTTCACAGAATAGTGAGGACTACTAATGCTATCCTCTAGACCATCACTCCGTTCCCCGACTCGTCCCAGCTATATTCTCATTTCCTAAAGAGAATAGTGAAAGAAAGGGTGAGCTCAACTAGCCCAGTAAGAAATATTATGACTAAGATAATGCAGAATAAATTATCATTAGTCTCCAACAATGTTAAACTGATAAAATATAATAGACATCAAGTTTAACTGCAGCGGAACAAGCAATCCATTAAAAGAGTCAAGTAGAGAATAAAATCTACTATCTTTTATGATTTAAAAAGTTTTTCATCATTTTTATCGCTGAGACTCAGCTCAATAAATAATCCACATCATTAAATCATCCCTGCACTACAGGCCAAGGATATTCTTTAGTATCACGACCACGAATTATCCGTGCACTACAGGCCAAAGATAATCGTGTTTTCATCAATGGTCCCGATCATGCCATAAAATAATTCATCTTTGCTCCTTTGGCCGAAGAGAATCCATAGCCATAATCATACCAAAAACTGTCCATCAATGCACTACGGGCCAATGAGGACTTTTAATTTTCACATCATTTATAACATCACGATCATGATTATACCGAATAATCCCTGGTCATAATCATACCAAGTCCATCTATGCACTACAGGCCACAGATGACTTTCAACACAACATAAACATGAGGATGATGACAATGATATAAGAATTCAATTAAACAAGTTCAAGAATTAATTTGTTCAGGAACCAATAACGTCCAAATTGTCAACATGAAACTTCTTTGTAGAATAAAATTCAAGAATGCTTAGAAGAATATTTTCATGAAAAATACTGGATGAAGCGCAAATATCAAGGATATTCCACTAATTTCATGGAGTATAGAAGTCAAAATTTTTAATCAACAGAGTATAATACCGAATGGAATAACAAAAGATATCATCATGCATGCGGTACTTCGTATAGACGGTTATTCGAACAGAATAATAATAACGAAACCAGGTCAGGTGAAATTCACACTGACAGGATGTTCAAACAGAATAATAAATGCGTAATAATAAATGATGGAACCAGGTCCGGCGTATAGCACAGATAGGATATTCCGACGAAATAATAAAAATAGAACCAGGTCCGGCGTATAGCACAGACAGGATATTCCGACATAATAATAAAGACAGAATAATAGAAGAATGTCACCAAGTATAGGGTATTCCGCGTATACAGGTTATTCCAACAGAATAATAAAGAAATGGAATAACAGAAGTTCTCTTCGTGAATACAAAAGAATAATATCCCTTATCGTAAAATAATACTTGATATAAGAGTAGTGAAGTAGCAGAAAACTTTTCTTCTATCTCTCTATAGTCTCTCTCTATAGTCTCTCTCTCTAGAGTTCAGTGAATTCGTAAGAAAATAATGAAGGAATGAGCTTCTATTTATAGGAAAATGAAATGCATAGTAACTAATCCATGAACGGTCCAGATTGATTTACTTTAATCTGACGGTCCATATTTAAAGAAAAATCTTTTAAATAAAATATAATATATTCTATTTATATAAAAAGATTTTTACTATGCAAACACTATACGGGCACTATGCAAACACTATGCATAATAAAATATAATATATTATATTTATAGAATAACTTTAATAAAGTATTCTGTTTTATATAAAAAGATTTTACTATGCAAAACACTATGCATAATAGAATATAATGTAAGACCCCAAATTATTAATAAATGAAATTTAATTTCCTCTATTTATTATTTTGAAATAGTAAGGATTGATTTGATTAATGTGGTTAGTTATGGGTAAAATTCGCAAATATTTTAAATAAGCAAGTGGTTATAAAATATTCATTGTTGTCGGGGAATATTCGTTTGGTCGTGGAATATTCTTACTGTCGGGGAATATTCGTACGACGGCGCATCCTTGTGTGGACCCATAACGGAAAGCGATTGGATGAAGAAAACGACAAGTATAAGTTGTTTATAAATAACGGCGCAGTTGTTACCGTTAATACTGTTGGAATACCCAGTGGTTAAAACACAGTAATACGCGTTGTTGCACAGTAGCACACGGTATTGCACCAATTATTGATTCTTATGTAAGAAGGCACTACTCAATAATTGTTACAGTAGTTACTGTTCAGTATTTTATTTTATTGATTTAATAATTGTTGCGTTGATATTTTATATTACTGTTGTTTCAATAATTATCACTACACAGTATTTTCTATTATCGAAGCAATAATTCATATTATTTGAATAATATTATTAGAAAATATTATTGGCAATGTCTAGAAAGTTCTGTCTAAGGAGAGGTTTGGTCACCTAATTGTGCGCCAGTAAGGAGAAATTCTTATTGGAAAGCCCCCTCTTTCCTGGGAACGGCCTAGTTGCCAGTACTGTGATTCTGTAATATTATTTTTGAATAATTAATTATTGATTTATATAATGAGAAAAATATTGATTTTATGTGGATATAGATAGAAAAATTTTTAATGTGACAATTGTTAAAAAAAATGATATTTTATCTTTTCTGATAAAATAATTTATTATTATATTTTAATATAATGGTGATATTTTTATAATGAATATGGGATATATGAGTATATGAGGAAGAAGAGTATTTTTGTTGCAAAAGTTGTTTACAACATGTTAAACATGTTGGTGGATTCAGTTCTTGACTGAAATTTGATTATATCTTGTAAAATCGCCCGTTTATGGATTTCGGTCAATTTTTGTTTGGAATTTGGAAAACTTTTCTTCTGCAAAGTTGTAGAGAATTGAATTTCCTATAAAAAAACGCGAGATTTGAATTTTTTGATAAAAGGGCTATTTATTATGAATTATTGAAGTTCCAAAATTCCGAAATAATTGATTTTTGAAAGTTTTAATTATTTTAATTAAGAAAAACGTTTTTTTTTATTTAGATAACTATTGGTGGCTGATATTTGGATCTGATTTGGTGTGCGTAGGATTTAAATATATATATATATATTAAATTTTCTGCTTTGGTGTTCTAAGCATTTTCCTATAAATAGGGTGCTTAGGTTAGAATTGAAAATCACACCAGAAACTAAAGATTTCTCTCTCTTTCTCTCTCTATAATATCGAGTGTATTTGTGAGTATTTTAGTACTTTGAGTATTGCTATACGGTGAAAGTTTTTTCAGCACTATATCCAGTATTCTAGTCAGAAGTACTATTCTTTCTGAGGTAAGGGATGTTATTTTATTCGAAAATGATATTATTTCTTCAATATCATTATGCCAAAATATTGGTTGGAAATTTTTATCAAATTTAGAACTTTTTCATGTCGGGGTTACTATTCATGAGTTACTATTCATAAATTACTATTTATGAGTTACTATTCACGAGTACTATTCACGAAGCGTGATGATGTTTTTTTGTGAAATTTCTATCTTTTGAGGTCGGAGTTACTATTCATGTATACGACACTATTCACGTATACGACACTATTCATGAATACAACACTATTCACAGAAAAATTAAATTTTCTTTTCTGTGTCCAATATTGTCTGTTATGATTCCTATCTTTGATTGGATCTATGTTTTGATCTTCATTCTTGAATTTTACTCCAATCTGGTTATTTATGAAGTATTTTTGAACTTGGATTATTTAAAGTACGAATCCTTAATACTTGTTCTTTTGTTTCACTGGATTCGTTTTCTTTAAAATATATTTTATCATCCTCAGTCCTAAATGATGATATTACTGAATATCTTTGGCCTATAGTGCAAAGATGAATAATTTCTTGATGAATATCTTTGGCCCGTAGTGCAAAGATGAACAGGTGTTGAGATGAACATGACCGACTGATTAATATCTTTGGCCTGTAGTGCAAAGATGAACAGGTGTTTAGATGAACATGACCAACTGATGAATATCTTTGGCCTGTAGTGCAAAGATCAATATTTGATTCCAGATATATATTGATTGATGTTACATGGATAAAATATCGACGATGAACTTTTAAATTCATATATAGAAGATAGTAGTTTGCATTCTCTACTTAACTCTTCTAATGAATTATTATTTCTGCTGCGAAGATTGATTTAAAACTGGTTGTCTATTGTATTCTATTAGATTTTTCCCTGTTGAGGACTAACGATAATTTTTTCTATATTATCTTAGTCATAATGTTCTTTACTAGGCTAGTTGAGCTCACCCTTTTCCTTGTTGTTCCATTTTTCTTCTCAGAAGGCGAGAATGTAGCGAGTACTAGTCGGGGTATGGAATGATGGCTCTAGATGTTGTTCTAGTAGTCCTCACTATTCTATAAAATAGTGTATTAATAATTGTAATGAGGACTTATTTAAGTGTGGATATTGTCTAGATAAAAATATTTGTATTTAAACTCACAGTTTTTATGTTGTATTAATAAAGTTGTAGTTGTTTCTGTACCATGTATTTGGAAACTCAGAATGGGTGTTGTATACCTATTTTGGGGGCGTCACAGTTAGTATCAGAGCTTAGGGATATGGTCTCTGGCGGAGATCGGGAAATAGTACTAGGAGGGGAGAGACGAGAAATCCTTCGCTAGTATGTCATACCTAAGCTTATTTGTTGGTCAATCGAACTATATAGTTAATATGTGATATGTTAATTTGTTTAATTAACCCTTGTTTTATGGTAGTATTTAAGAATGGCAGCTGAGAATATTAACGGTGGAGTTAATGAGACCGTGGAAACACCTTTAATCACCACCCAGGGGAACGTGCAACAGGAAGGCAATATTCCTCCTGTAAACAACACCACTGAGCAGACGATGAACGACGGGATGTTTAGGAGCTTTTTGCAATTCATGCAAAACCAGACGAGGGAGACTCGTGTATAGGATACGGGTGGAAATGATAGCAACACGCGGCTTGTCACGGCCAAGAAGTTCAAAGAGTTAGGACCACCAGAGTTTAAGGGAAAGCCGGATCTGATCATGGCGGAAACATGGGTTAAGCAAATTACCAAGATATTCGATGTCTTGGGATGCACGGAGGAACAGAAGGTTCCATTCGCCACCTTTATGTTCCGTGGCGAGGTAGACTACTGATGGGAGTCTGTGAAACGGACCCAGCCTGCCGCACTCAACATGTCTTGGGAAAACGTTTCAGAAACTTTTCAACAAAAAATACTTTCCTGAAAGTATTCGCCATATGAAAGAGGTAGAGTTTATTAGACTAGAACAAAACAACATGACGGTGTCCCAATACGAGGCGAAGTTCGCAGAGTTATCCAGGTTTGCACCTCATTTGGTAGAGAATAAGGAACGAATGACGAGGATGTTTCTAAGAGGTTTAAAACCCAAGATTCGGCAATATCTTATCTCTCATAAATTTTCTTTATATTCAGATGTTGTCAACATGGCTCAATTATTAGAGCGAGATAGCGAGTACGTTCAACCAAGAGACCGCAACCAGGATCATACCGGTGACAGCAGTCATCAGAACAACGATAACCAGCGGAGAAAGAAAAATACGGACAAGAGCGACAACCACTCTGGTGGTACTCGTGGCCATGAAAATAGAAGAAGCGAGTCGGGGGGAGATTTTAAAAAGAGGAGATTCAACAATGACACTGTGAAGACGTTAGCACCAGCAGCAACTGGTTTTAAGGGAGGAGAATGACCACCGGTCGTATGCTATAAATGTGGAAAAGAGGGACACATTAGCCCAAACTGTCCACAACAGTTCAAGGTATGCTATAATTATGGAAAGGAAGGACATATCGCTCGAGATTGTATGGTAGCGAAACCAAGCCCAGTGGGGATGGTGACTCAAAAGGCTATCCCAGAAAAGTCAAAGTCAACGGTTCCTGGAAGAGCGTTTGTCGTGACTGGTCAACATGCAAGGAACCCAAATGAGGTGATCACGGGTAAGCTAATCATAAATTCATGCGAAGTTTATACCTTACTAGATACCGGTGCTACCCATTCTTTTACCTCTTCTACTTGTGCTCAACGTTTAAACTTAATTCTGGAGAAGTTAGACTTTGACCTATCTGTGGAAACTCTGTTAGGAGAAACTTTCATCACATCCACTGTTTATAAATCTTGTTTGATCCAAGTTGGCACCATCGCATTACCTGTTGACCTTATTTTGGGGATTGATTGATTAACTACTCATCATGCCAAAATTGATTGCTTTCGTAAGGTTGTTAGTTTTCATATTCCTAAGCAACCTATTATTCGAATTCAAGTAACCAAACCATTGAAGTCAAACACTTTCATATCAAGCCATAAAGTCATTCGTTTATTGAAAAACGGATGTCAAGCTTTATTAGCCCATGTTATGGACTTAAATAAAAATACATCAGATTTGAATAATATTTCTATTGTTAGTAAATTTCCTGATGTATTTCCTGAAGAATTTATTGGCTTACTCCCAAAGTGTGATATTTAATTTTGTATCGACTTTGAACCCGGTACAAAACCCATTTCTAAAATCTCATGGCTCCTATTGAACTTCGGGAGTTAAAAATTCAACTATAGAATTTGGTACCTGAGCCTTTATCTGGTGACTTCCTTTGTGGAATGCACCGAAGCCAGACTCTCCGTAGGGGATGCCATATTCGTGCGGTAGTAAACTGATAGGTGTCATTGTGACGTGCTATCCAAGATTGGGATATGAGTCACAGTTGAGAGCAACCTAAGTCAGTAATCGAAATACGTAGCTTTCTATGCTTAGCTAGTTATTATCGAAGATTTTGTGGAAAGATTTTCCTGAATCGCTACTCCATTAACGCAGCTGACTCGTAGAGATACAAAATTCGAATGGAGAAAGGAATGTGGGAAGAGCTTCGAAGAACTCAATAGGAGACTCATTTCGGCACATGTTCTGACCATACCATCCTGAAAAAGCGAACGTGGTAGCTGACGTGTTGAGTAAAAGATCGTATACGAGTACGAATGCGATATTGTCAAAGACCCATTTCATATAACTTACAAATGATAGATATAGAGTTAAAGACTCTAGGGACTCACGTGATGATATACAAGTAGAATCGACTTTAATCGATAAAGTTAAAAACGTTCAAGCTACACACCGGAGCTGATGAATATGAAGAAGGAGGTACAAGAAGTTGTTATTCCAAAAGCGAGAATTGGCGATGTGAGGAAAGCTCAAACCTTCGATTTATTAGTCCATTTGAAATCCTAGATCGAATAGGAACTGTGGCCTATAGACTCGTTTTACCGCCAAGTATGACGCGTGTTCATAACGTTTTTCGTGTATCGATGTTACGTAAATATATGGATGACCCGAACCACATTATTGAGTTAGAACCAGACGAGATAGCAGAAGATTTAACGTACGAGGAGGTATCAGTCAAGATCTTGGATAGGAAGGAGCATGTCCTACGCATGTCAATTTTGAGGACGAAATTTCATAAGGATGGGAGGTTGTAAAACCCCAAATTATTAATAAATGAAATTTAATTTCCTCTATTTATTATTTTGAAATAGTAAGGGTTGATTTGATTAATGTGGTTAGTTATGGGTAAAATGCGCAAATATTTTAAATAAGCAAGTGGTTATAAAATATTCATTGTTGTCGGGGAATATTCGTTTGGTCGTGGAATATTTTTACTGTCGGGGAATATTCGTACGACGACGCAGCCTTGTGTGGGCCGATAACGGAAAGCGATTGGATGAAGAAAATGACAAGTATAAGTTGCTTATAAATAACGGCGCAGTTGTTACCGTTAATACTGTTGGAATACCCGGTGGTTAAAACACAGTAATACGCGTTGTTGCACAGTAGCACACGGTATTGCACCAATTATTAATTCTTACGTAAGAAGGCACTACTCAATAATTGTTACAGTAGTTATTGTTTAGTATTTTATTTTATTGATTCAATAATTGCTGCGTTGATATTTTATATTATTGTTGTTTCAATAATTATCACTACACAGTATTTTCTATTATCGAAGCAATAATTCATATTATCTGAATAATATTATTAGAAAACATTATTGGCAATGTCTAGAAAGTTCTGTCTAAGGAGAGGTTTGGTCACCTAATTGCGCGCCAGTAAGGAGAAATTCTTATTGGAAAGCCCCCTCTTTCCTGGGAACGGCCTGGTTGCCAGTACTGTGATTCTGTAATATTATTTGTGAATAATTAATTATTAATTTATATGATGAGAAAAATATTGATTTTATGTGGATATAGATGGAGAAAATTTTTAAAGTGACAATTGTTAAAAAAATGATATTTTATCTTTTCTGATAAAATAATTTATTATTATATTTTAATAATATAATAATGGTGATATTTTTATAATGAATGTGGGATATATGAGTATATGAGGAGGAAGAGTATTTTTATTGCAAAAGTTGTTTAAAACATGTTAAACATGTTGGTGGACTCATTTCTTGACTAAAATTTGATTATAGCCTGTAAAATCGTCCGTTTATGAATTTCGGTCAATTTCTGTTTGAAATTTGGAAAAACTTTCTTCTGTAAAGTTGTAGAGAATTTAATTTCCTATAAAAAATCGTGGGATTTGAATTTTCTGATAAAAGAACTATTTATTATGAATTATTGAAGTTCCGAAATTCTGAAATAATTGATTTTTGGAAGTTTTAATTATTTTAATTAAGAAAAACGTTTTTTGATTTAGTTGACTATTGGTGGCTGATATTTGGATCTGATTTGGTGTGCGTAGGGTTTTAATATATATATTAATATTATATTAAATTTTCTGCTTTGGTGTTCTAAGCATTTTCCTATAAATAGGGTGCTTAGGTTAGAATTAAAAATTACACCAGAAACTAAAGATTTCTCTCTCTTTCTCTCTCTATAATATCGAGTGTATTTGTGAGTATTTTAGTACTTTGAGTATTGCTATACGGTGCAAGTTCTTTCAGCACTATATCCAGTATTCCAGTCAGAAGTACTATTCTTTCTGAGGTAAGGGATGTTATTTTATTCGAAAATGATATTATTTTTCTTCAATATCATTATGCCGAAATATTGGTTGGAAATTTTTATCAAATTTAGAACTTTTTCATGTCGGAGTTACTATTCATGAGTTACTATTCAGGAGTTACTATTCACGAGTTACTATTCACGAGTCCTATTCACGAAGCGTGATGATGTTTTTTTTGTAAAATTTCTATCTTTTGAGGTTGGAGTTACTATTCACGTATACGGCACTATTCACGAATACGACACTATTCATAGAAAAATTAATTTTTTTTGTGTCCAAGATTGTCTGTTATGATTCCTATCTTTGATTGGATCTATGTTTTGATCTTCATTCTTGAATTTTACTTCAATCTGGTTATTTATGAAGTATTTTTGAAGTTAGATTATTTAAAGTACGAATCCTTAATACTTGTTCTTTTGTTTCAATAGATTCGTTTTCTTTAAAATATTTTTCATCATCCTCAGTCCTAAATGATGATATTACTAAATATCTTTGGCCTGTAGTGCAAAGATGAATGATTTCTTGATGAATATCTTTGGCCCGTAGTGCAAAGATGAACAGGTGTTGCGATGAACATGACCGACTGATTAATATCTTTGGCCCGTAGTGCAAAGATGAACAGGTGTTTAGATGAACATGACCAACTGATGAATATCTTTGGCCTGTAGTGCAAAGATGAATATTTGATTCCAGATATATATTGATTGATGTTACAGGGATAAAATATCAACGATGAACTTTTAAATTCATATATAGAAGATAGTAGTTTGCATTCTCTACTTAACTCTTCTAATGAATTATTATTTTCGCTGCGAAGATTGATTTAAAACTGGTTGTCTATTGTATTCTATTAGATTTTTCCCTGTTGAGGACTAACGATAATTTGTTCTATATTATCTTAGTCATAATGTTCTTTACTGGGCTAGTTGAGCTCACCCTTTTCTTTGTTGTTCCATTTTTCTTCTCAAGAGGCGAGAATATAGCGAGTACTAGTCGGGGTGTGGAATGATAGTTCTAGAAGTTGTTCTAGTAGTCCTCACTATTCTGTAAAATAGTGTATTAATAATTGTAATGAAGACTTATTGGAGTGTGGATATTGTCTAGATGACAATATTTGTATTTAAACTCACAGTTTTTATGTTGTATTAATAAAGTTGCAGTTGTTTCTGTACCATGTATTTGGCGACTCAGAATGGGTGTTGTATACCTATTTTGGGGGCGTCACATATAATATATTCTATTTATAGAATAACTTTAATAAAGTATTATGTTTTATATAAATAGATATTTCTATTTTATTACATGAATAAAACAAAACTTCTAAATCAACAATAATTGAATCAAATAATGTGAGATACTATGCAGCAACTATTGTAGCAATAATTGAACAAAACTGAGTGACTTCTCACATAAATATCAATAATCAATACCGTGTGCTACTATGCAACAACGCGTATTACTGTACTTTTACTACCGAGTAGTTCAACTGTATCAATGGTAAAACTTTCGTCGTTATTTTCAATAAAATATTTTTATCATTTTCTCAATCCGACAATAATTCCGTTATGGGGTCCACCATTGATTGTGCCGTCGTACGAATATTTCCTGTTTAAAACGATTATTCCCCAACCAATCGAATATAATATGACAACTTGCATACTTTGTAAAATTTATAAATATTACCCACAACTATAACATTATCTCAAATTCACATCATAATATAAAAAAAAATTGAGAAAATTAATTCTTTATTCATAAAATCTGGGGTTTCATATATTCCACTAATTTCATGGGTATAGAAGTCAAAGTTTTAACCAACTGAGTATAATAAAGAATAGAATAACAAAAGAAATCACCATGCATGCGATAGACCGCACATGCAGGTTATTCTAACAGAATAATAAATGATGGAACCAGGTCCGGCGTAAACGTACAGACAGGATATTCCGACAGAATAATAAATAATGGAACCAGGTCCGGCGTAAACGCACAGACAGGATATTCCGACAGAATAATAAATAATGGAACCAGGTCCGGCGTAAACGCACAGACAGGATATTCCGACAGAATAATAAAGAACGGAATATTAGAAGAATGTCACCATGTATAGGGTAGCCCGCGTATACAGGTTATTCCAACAGAATAATAAATAATGGAATAACAGAAGTTCTCTTCATAAATACAAAAGAAATAATACCCCTTACCGTAAAAGAAACTGAATATAAGAGTAGGGAAGTAGCATAATACTTTTCTATAGGTTCTCTTATAATCTCTCTCTAGAGTTTTAGTGAATTCGTAAGAAATAATGAAGGAATGAGCTTCTATTTATAGGAAAATAGAATGAATAGTAACTAATTCATGAACGGTCCAGATTGATTTACTATTAAACGGACGGTCCATATTGGTTTACTATTAAAACTTAAAACAACGGTTCATACTGATTTACTATTAAAATTTTAAACCAGCGATCCATATTGATTTACTATTATAACTCCACCAGCGGTCCATATGGACTTACTATTATATCTTCAACTAACGGTCTGAAAAATTAGCACATCTCCTCATGGAATAATATTGTACCCAAATACCCGAATGCACAATACTAGAGTGAATAGTAACCGGGTGAATAGTAACTCGTGAATAGTAACTCATAAATAGTAACTCGTGAATAGTAACTCATGAATAGTAACTCGTAAATAGTAACTCGTGAATAGTAACTCATGAATAGTAATTCATGAATAGTAACTTGTGAATAGTAATTTATGAATAGTAACTCATGAATAGTATTCCGACACGAAAAGTGTCCCGAATACCGATTGAACAATATATCATATTATGCAGATGATACTGTAACAATAATTGCATCAATAATATGAGAGATATGATGCAACAATTACTGTAACAATAATTGAGTATAACTGAGTGACTTCTCACGTAAGCATCAATAATCAATACCGTGTGCTACTGTGCAACCACGCGTATTACTGTACTTTTAACACCGGGTGTTTCAACAGTTAACGGTAAAACTTCCGCCGTTATTTTCATAAAGTATTTTTATCATTTTCTTTATCCGATAATAATTCTGTTGCGGGGTCCACCAATGATTGTACCGTCGTACGAATATTCCCCGAAAAAAAGAATATTTCCCGACCAATAGAATATTATACAACCACTTGCTGACTTTGCAAAATTTATAAATATTACCCACAACTATAACATTACATGATAATATAAAAAAAATTATTTCGAGAAAATTAAATCTTTATTCATAAAATCTGGGGTCTCACAATTAATTTTATCGCTGAGACTCAGCTTAATAAATAAACCACAATTCAACGCACTTAACACAATTCAAAAATATCAAAGACTTTCACAAAATCACGCACACACTTCACACTTAGGGAAATAACAAGATGCAGTAATCGTGTTTTCACGGAAGTTGAGGGGTGCCTAACACCTTCCCCTCTCTTAAGCAAGTCTCGAACGCTACGAATCTCGGGTTCCAGACCAATTTTACGGAGTCACATATTAGGCCATATTTCGAAAACTTCAAAAATTCGGATGAGTTGGTACATTCATTTAAACTTATACCAACTGATGATTCTATGTAATTCGACCCAATCATTAAAATTCAACAATTTCAAATTCTTCGGCATTTATGTCGGTCTTTTTTTCCCTAAAATCTCACCCTCTAAATAAGTATCAAAACAAAAGTAAACAACACAATTTTAGAAAAAGGGAAATCGAATTTTCCCGGCGTCGACACCAAGTTCCCCTAACTTTAAGATAAATGTATTTTCAGAATTGAATTGTAGTAGACTATGTTCTCAAAAACAAAATGAATAATTTTAGAAGCCTTGAACAAAAAAAAAGCAAAAAAGAAAAGAAAAGTATTTGGTACAACATTAGTTGGCACGCGTACATACTCTTCCATGCACGAGCGACTATCGAGGGCAGGGCAGTAAAAAAGAAAAAGCGGTGGGTCTATTATTTAATGTCCGCTGTATAATGACGTGGTAGTAAATGCAAAATAAACGTTTCGGTCACAGTCAGCCAGTCACTCGCTCATTCTAATTTATGCACTCTCTTTCTCTGTTTACAAACAGACCAAAAAGAAAAGAAAGCACTCTACCACGTATATCACAAAAGGCAATAAGAGAGAAGAGAAGTAAGAGTACGGCTCAACTCTATCTCCAAATCTTAAATCCTCACCGCCGGCCGGCTTCTTCTCAGGTAAGTAGATTCCGGTAACTCATTTTACGTCGTACTTTCTTCTCAAATGTTATGTATGTATGTATGTATGTATGTATGTATGTATGTATGTATGTATGTATATATTTGGCCTCGGGACTATCAATTATTCTTTCAGTTCAGTTTTCATCTTTAATTAGTTTCATCGACTGGACAGATGAAATGTGTATGTTTTTTAACTTCTGGTTTTAAGTATAAGTATATTTGTTAATTTATTTAAAGACAAATTAAATCTACATTTATAAATGTATATATGTATTTGGCCTTGTGACTATCAATTACTTTCAGTTAAGTTTTGTTGCTGTAGTTGAAAATTTTCATTGATTGGAGTGGTGAAATGTGTTTGTTTTTTAACTTCTGGTTTAAGTGCAAGTATATTTGGTAATTTACTCTATCTATATAAATTTCATTGTAAAGGATGGGGTATAAAGTTTCAAATCTGAGTTAGTAAAATTGCTGATGAATTGTTTACTTTCTTCTTATATCTCAAGTGTGTTCTTCACTAGTATTATGTGTGTATGTATGTATATTTTTGGCCTCGGGACTATCAATTATTCTTTTAGTTCAGTTTTCTAGCTGTACTGAACTAAATGTATTTGTTTATTAACTTATGGTTCTAAGTATAAGTATATTTGTTAATTATTTAGAGACATGAATTAAATCTATATGAATTGCACTGTATAGGATAGGGTATAAAGTTTCAAAGTTAAGTTAGTAAAATTGCTGAGGAAGTGTTTATTTGGGAATGTTATTAACTTGTGGACATGATAGAGTATTGTAGTTGATAGTTTTGGAACAATTTTTTTTGCTCTGTTATTAGAGACTTTGTAATTAATTTTAAACAAATAATTTTAAACTTCTGTTTTGCTATTTTGGTTGAATTCTACTTTACCGAAATGGTTCAAAAAGAGATAAGCCGAAGAATTTTGCTCAAGGAAAAACGGTATTGGAAAGTAACTTAGCTCCATTGGTTTGCTATTCAAATTTTGGTTTAATCCTGTGGTATACGAGGTATTTTACAGTAGGAACACTGGAAAAATGAGGGATGATAAGAAAAGAAAAAATAAGTAGAAAAAGAAAAGTTTTCCATAGAGATCCATCACATGTGAATGTATAATTTAATTGGTATTAGGTTTTATAATAATACAGATAGTCGACTTTGTGTTTAATAAAGGGAATTAAGTTGTTTTTAGCATTTTTTTCCTTTTTCTGTCAGTTTTTCCGAGGTGCAAAACAGCTGTAGGGATTTCACAAGAAATGTGCAATTTGAAAGAAATGCATGATTGAATTCACTTGACATAAATACATCCTGAAAAGTTTTAAATTTATTGTCAATGAGGATTTTTAGAAATTAGGATCACACACACACGACAATAGAGAATTAAGAATTAACACAAAGATTTACGTGGTTCTCCAATTTGGGTACTTCTTGTTGTTTTATTGATGATTCCTTGGTTACATAAAGCTTTACAATAGATAGTATTTATAGCCACTAATCATATTCCAACCCTACTTTACATTATGTCTCAAATACTGGCGCGCCCCGCGCCGCTCCTAGCCTTGCATCGGCGCGTCCCATGTCATACATGCAGAAACTCTGTACCGTACCGCGGGGGGCCCCTCGCTCCGCTCCGCACTAGCCTTTTTCAGTAGTTTCTATGTTATGAGTCACAAGTTCCAACAAGGATCACATAAAATTGTCTTGTTTCTATACTGTGATTAATTAGAATTTGAAATGTCGAAATTGTAGGAGATAAAAACTCTCTGTTTGTATATTAAAGTGTTTACTGCAATGGTTCCTGTCAGAGTTTGCAAATTCTCATGTAATATGGCTAGCTATTTGCCCTCACATCTGGATTACATCCATTTTATTTCCGAAAAATTGTTTTATTTACTATATGGACAACATCTGATTTGGATTTGCTAATAAAAAAAATATCAATATGTTTTTTAGATTCATAATTTCATATGCATCTAGTTTTGGTATATCAGTAGTTACTTTAAATTGTAGAATTTATAAACTGAATTTTCCTTTTATAGCATGTTCTGCTGACTTTCTTTTTCTCAGTAACTATTGGCCCATGTGAAACATCTCTCTCTCTCTCTCTCTTATTTAGTTTTTAATCAATCAATCTACTTTCGCAGTTATCTAAATGATTTGAAAATCAACTGGTATTTTACTGTATGTAAGAAGTGAAATGCTTCATTCTTCTAGAGGGGTAAAGTTCTAGAGTCCAGCTGCAGAAATCATCTATAACAGTCCAAATGGTTGGCAGTAAAGTGGTTTTCACATACAAGCGAAAGCGTTCATCATTAAGATCTAGTTTTGCTTGTGAAGATGGATACCCTAATTCAATTTCCAATCATATGAGTGCTGACATCTCAACTACACCAGAAAACCATGAAGAGTCTACTAAAGATCACAAGTGTAACGAATCCGAGGTGAGACGACATTTGATTAAAAGTTACAAATATACTGACATCATACGCTATGGATTATGTAGTTTTACCATCTTGATTAGAATAGCTCGTAATAATATCTAGCATGGAATATTTTTGCATCAAAGTCTTCTAGCATGCTGCTGAATTTTTTCAAATGTGAATTTGCCTTAACTTACTGATTTGTAATTTAAGTATAATTAGGAAATAGCAGCGTGATATTGAAATTTGGCATTTAAGATTTGGATAGAATTGTTTCACATGTTAATGGGCTAAACTTAGTTCCTTTGTAGTAACTTCTGTGCTCAGTCTGACCTTTAATGGAATTATTGTCCGAGTTTTTTGGACCATAGAAGTGTTAGCTGTTACTTTTCTGTACTTAGTAGAACATCAAAGGATAGGTAATAATCAAATGAACTGGTAGGTAAAAGGTTTGAAAATAATTATTTGAAGTATTCATTTTGTTTATGTTTTGAAGTGCTCTAGCCCTAAAGATTAGGCTGCATTTCCATAGCATTCTATTGTTGAAAATACAAAGAATATTTCTTTATTTATTTTTCTGCTACTGATACCATTCTCATAAAAATGCATCCAACTACAGAACAAATCAAACAATTATAAGGACATTGACATTGTCCTGGCTATACTTGCTTGTCTGAGCTAGCACAGTAGTTTTGGAATTTTATATAACAGGAGAAGTTCCCAGATGACCCTTAATAACAGTTCTTGCTTGTCTGAGCTAGCACAGTAGTTTTGGAATTTTATATAACAGGAGAAGTTCCCAGATGACCCTTAATAACAGTTCTTTAAGTAACATGCATAGTCCAAATTAATGTGCCAGCATTTTATGAGGTGAACGGTATAATACTTTGTTAATGTAATCACTTCTGTTTATTTTGCCTCAAATTTCTATATTAAGATTCTTTTTGCAAAAGTTATCTGAACTTCAAGAATCCTATTCCTACTCCAACAGCAAACTTCTGCACCAAATGGAAAATAACATTGATACCCAACCCTGAAACAGTCTCTATCTTCTACTGGAGTTTTGTGCTTCAAATAAAGTCCACTTGCCACTTTTCTAGCCAGCCTCTAAAGAAGCTTGCGTCTAAAGAAACTCTAATTTGTTTGCATTTGGGCAGCCTCAATTTAGGCTAACAATTAAAAAAAAAGTGTTTTTATTTTACTTTATTTTTATAATTTTTTAGTTATATAATCCTAACACACTTCCCATACTTGCTTTTGTTTCCCCCCTCAAAATTTATTCTCTTTGCCTACAGGAGTATTTGGATATGTTTGCTTCGTTCGGTATCATCATTCTAATGTGACGCCAACATCCTCTTTCTACTTTTCTCTCCTATTCTAGTCTTTCTTCCGCCATAATACTTGTCTATCTACTATTTATGCTTATCTAAAAATTGTTGAAGAAGCACTATCCAATTTTGGCTGGAGAACAATTATGGAAAAGGAAATGATGGCTTTGGAGAAAAATGGTATTTGGTAACTGGTGATGCCCCCTCCGAATACATCCATTGATGGTTGTAAGTGGGTTTATACAGTGAAAGTAAATCCGATGGATCTCCAACTCAGCTCAAGGCTCGGTTAGTTGGAAAAGAATGTGCTCAGGTTCATGGTGTTGATTATTGTGAGACTTTCTCTGATGTTGCTAAACTGACCTGAATATATAAGATTTGTGATTGGTAGCTTCCATCATTGATCTGTACATCATTTAGATGTCAAAAATGTTATCTTTCATGGTGCTTTATAAGTTGAATATATGAAGCAACCTGTCTTTGTTGCTCAAGGAGAGTTTGGATTCTTTGTTGCTCAAGGAGAGTTTGGATTCTTTGTAAACTCAAGAAGTTCTTGTGTGGATCGAAACAATCACCAAGGGCTTGGTTGGAAAATTTACACACATTGTTCTAGGGTTGGATAATTTATATGTGCCGGTGATTATTCTATTCTATGTTTCAATGTGAGAGGAGTGCTTTAAGAATTTAATTGGTTGTGTATGTATATAATATTGTTATTATTAGAGATGATACATAGAGAATCATGGATTTGAAATCTCTTTTAATGTAGAAGTTAAAACCAAGATTTGAGAAAATTAAAATATTTTTTGGGTTGAGGTGACTCAGTTTAGTAAAGGTATTTATCTATTTTAGAGGAAATATGTCTTAGACTTGCTGGAGGAAAAAGGTTTTTTGGGATAGGGACTAGCGGATACGCCCATGGATACTAGTCAAAAGTTAACAACATAAGGGGAATATGATCTAAGATAATCTAGAGACTGGAGAGGTATCGAAGGTGTGAAAACTTAGTTATCTTACAGTCATCATTGTGTTTTTTGTTACTTGTGGTTAGTCAGTTCTTATCCTCTCCTAAGCTCTCACACTGGGATGTAGACATGTAGTTGTGTGGATACTAAGTATCTTAAGGAGGCACCAGGGCGTGAATTATTCTTTGGTGATCATGTTCACATGAGAGTTGAAGGATTCCCAGATGAAGACCGGACATGATCTCCAACATACGAGATCTACACTAGGGTATTGTGTGTTCATTCGAGATAACTTGGTGCCATGGAAGAGTAGGAAATAGACTGTTATATGCAAATCAAGTGCATATTCATAGTATAGAGCAATGACTAATGTTTTATGTGAGCTAATATGGTTGAAGCATATGTTTACTGAATTGGGGTTTAATAAGCTAGTACCTATGCAACTTTGGTGTGATAATTAAGCAACTCTTGTTTCATGAGAGGACTAGGTGATACAATCCTGACCGGGCTCGCATCAAACAACAACGACCCAACTCGAGTTCCTAGGGTTCAACGAATGATTGCAAGTAGTTGGACTGAATTCAACCCGATGATGCTTTCATTGGAGTTCAAGTCAATTGGTGCCGTGTACGTTGCATGGATAGGAGCTTACAATCTATCACACGACAACATGAGGTTGGAATGCATGGAACAAAGGCAATGCGTTCATCATGCAACCGAGATCAAAGCTTGGCATTTTTAGCTTGCCAAATACATACCAGCCACTTTAAGCTCGATTTCGACCTTGATCCAGTCATAATCTTTCGATCCTTAAAGAATGAAAGTTGTAGAGCTATTTGTCCTCTTTCTGGAGCCTTTTGAATCACCTCAATCGGAGTTCGGACGAGAAAGTTGTGACTATTTTACCAAAGGACATCGCAGCAGGAAATTTTTACCCTCCCGGGCGGATTTCCAAGGCATAAAAGTCTGCCCCGACGGATTTGCCTCTGCCCCGGGCGGATTTCCATACATGGCTTGCTCATATTTGGTCCCAACCAAATTATCAAACCTTAAGGTTTCCATGTGATCATCACCCTCGTTATATCATCAAATTCACCACGATATACAAGTTGATTATGGTGTTCAAATGCCTTCAAACTCGCAGCGTATCTTCCTTTCTTCTATACGTACATGCTCTTGCACGGGATAATCAATCTCCTAAACCTCTTTTAAAATATGGGGGACCAATGGATACACACTTCTAAGTCTCAGCCTGAAACATGCATTACCATTATAAATCTCAGATTAAATTAATTTAAAACAATCAACAAAATGAGAGAGTCGTTTAAAAGATTACATGTAGAAGGGTGAGACAACTCAGACAAGACAACCACAATTAGGAACAACGTCCAACTGGGTGGCTTTGTGTAAATTCTGATATAAGCATGTCAAAATACCGGCTCTCCATGCATAAGACCCCTGATTATAAACGTTGTCAAGGAACTCAGGGTATCTTGGATGAATGTGCTAGTGTTAAACCAGCACCTCATAATCCATGTCAGCATCACAATCACTAATCTATGACATCTTTATCCCCTATGGCCATTAATGTCGACCCCCTCTAGTATAAACCTCTAAAACTGGGAGTGATTAAATTTTTTTTCTTGGGTTGTTAATTAGATTTACTATGACAGATCTTCCTATTATTGGCAAACCCAATATATAGTATAAATCTTTTAATGTATGCCATTTTACTTTTGGGGAAGTGAGATGTATTTATCTCAGTTCTCTAACGCTCAACCAATGCAGATATTGAAGACGCATCTATGTGATTAGCCACTTGATGGTCGCTAAATATTTTAAAATCCCAATCATCAATAGTTATTGTTGTCGTTTTAATGAAATAACTCTATGTTCGCGCACCCTCATATGTTCTTAGCACCCTTCTTGTGTTTTTGACCATTGATGTGATAAAAATATGTAACTGCAAGTGCATAGTGTCGATTTGAAGAACTGACAAGTACATGTCGAACCCACAGAGACTAGATTAATTTTAATATTTCCTTAATATCTATTTTAGGCGAATTAGAAATAAAGATCGAGAATTGTTTAACTAGAATATGAAAACTAATAATGAGGAAACAACCTAGGAATCCGAATCCATTAAATAATAAACATAACATATAATTCAATCTCTTCTATTTTTATAACTCAACTATGATTTTGATCTCCATTCCCTTTAATTTAATAATTTTACAATTAACGTGGGCAAGCATAGACTATGAAAATTTAAGAATTAACTATAACCCATCAAAACTTCTTTGAGCAAGCATGAATTATGAAAAACTCATATCTTAACAATAATTTATTAAAACCTCTTAATTAATTTAAAATTACATAAGAACTATAAAACTGAAAGTATTTTAATAACGAAACATGAAGGCGAAATCAATTAGACATAAAAGTATAAATAATAGAAGAGATAAAAAATATTATCATGAATAATTATTTAATTTCATCCTAGATTAAAGAAATTAGCTAGACATGAAAAATAATTAAACTAACTAAAATAAAGAAAAGAAGAAGATTAAAAATAAATAAGAAAACTCCATTTAATTAACGATCACCAACGAACGTACAATGAAGAAGTAATTTAATCTACTCCTAACCTAAACTAATACAATACCTAATACTCATTCCTCTCTAAAACAAGATACCTATTTAAAGGGAAAATAAATTTGTACCCTAATTTAGATTCATTGAACTTGGACACTTTTGTCCCATTTTCATGTAGGTTTCAACTTTCTAGTGGAAATTAACTTCTCAAAGAGATCTTCTAGATAGATTTTCTTTTCTCTTGTTGGATTGACTTGCACACCAAGATTTTTTCACCTCTTTCCTTTTGTTGTAGGATTCTTCTTGGTTATTTCCTTATATGAATAAGAGCATGAAATATCGCTTGATTACCAAGATTTTGACTTTATTGCAACAAATATTAAATCCTACAAAATAAAATAAAACATATTAATTAAATAAATTAATATTATTAAAAGGACAAAATTAGGGATAATAAAATGTATGAATTATGTGTATATCAAATACCCCCATACATCTTTTGCTCGTCCTCGAGTAAAATAAAAATAAAACAAAAATTATACTACCCCATTTTCGTATGAAACACGATTGCACTTAGTATATGCAACAAGCCTTTAAACCCCAAGGTTACCCCAAATTGACGAGTTGTGTCTCGTGAGGGTTTGCAGTGAATATACCCACAAAATTCAAAAAATATTTTTGGGTTCAACAAATTATGAAATTGAAAGAAAACTTCTAAATATCTATGGACACTATACATAAACAAAATTAAATTTAAAATCACAATTTCACCTTATCAAAAATACTCGATCTTCATTTTAGACACCATCCTTCATAAAATTAATTTCATGTGATGCATGCATGTGTATATGATGCAACTCTTAGTAGTAGGGATTTTTACCATGAAAATCAAGCAAACTCATTTTTCTTTTTCTTCTTTCTTTTTTCTATTTTTTCTATTTATTTTTCTTGACTTGTGCAATGTCTTATTTTCTTAGGCTTTCCAGAATTACTCATGTAGCGAACGTTGGACCAATGACTCCCAAACCACTTGGTTTTAGGACGTTAGGTGTAGAGACCCTTAAGGGCTTACTAACTTGAGTAACAAAAACCACAAAATTAGACTAGCTTTTATCCATCACACTTTTCAACGTGAAAATCGATGCTTCTTGAGGTTTGGATACCCAGTTATTTCGTTCAATGAACATTGAAGCAGTTAATTATTTAATTATTTTTTAACTTTTTTTCAACCTTTTTTTTGTTGAAATTACTCGAATCATAGTTCATACCCCACAACTAAGAATTAGTGCAAACGTGAAGTGCAAAAATACTTGTGAAATCAATTTTGTTACAGATGGCATTTCAAACTAAGATTTTGTATCTTATCAAAGATTCAAGAGTTCTAAAGCTTTAAATCTTACTCATGAGTTTTGCTCCACAAACACTTATTAGAATTAATTCAATCCATAAAAAGTAACAAATTTTTTTTTTTACTATATTTTCCTAAAAAGAAAAAAAATCTAATACAATAATATAACCCCCCCCCCCCCCCAATACCTAAATCATGCATTGTCCTCAATGTATACAAATGAAAAATAGAGAACAAAGATATGAAAGAATTATACCTTGTACGTGGGGTTTTTATTCTGCAAGAAAATGCGGTGAGAAAGAAAACAAATGTACATATCTACAAATTTCATAAATCCTAAAAATTATGTGACTATACATGAATTATACAAATGGGTAAGTGAGTGTGGTCTTGTCATGATTTTCAGGAGGTATAGGAAATTGAAATTAGTCAGAATTTTCATTAGAATTATGCTTACAATTTACCTCAAGAAAACTTTCACTAACATGTTCAAAGGATGGAAGAATTAATTTAAATACATGTTCTAGTTTAGTTGACTTATTTGCAGTGGATATCAGCTCATTGACCTTATCTAAATATTCATATTCATTCCAATTTTGGTCAAGGTGATTTAAGAAAAAAATTAATTGGATCTTTTTCAATCAAGAGTCTATTTTCAATTATTTCTTGGGCCATTGACAACTCTTGGATCATGTTTACTTTAATGAGTTGGTCTGAAAAATCACTAGGTGGTTTTTGTTGAATAAGTCTTTCAGGATATGGAGCTTTAGGCTTATAGACTTTTTCAACCGACTCATTAAAAGTGGCATGATCAATTTTAGGCGTAGACATGATTTTTAGACTCCTCAAATTGGCTTGACTCAAACTGTGTAGAATTGAATACAAGATTTTCACTTTCCTCGTCATTTCCACGACTATCAAGATTTTCAAAATTAACCTCAGAGTTGCTAGAAAATTCACCTACCTCTTGTTCATTTATTATTGTGGCTAACTGACTCATTTGAATTTCTTGACGAGATATAGCTTGATTTGTGTTTTGCATGAAATCTTCCATAATTTTCTCTAAGGTGTTGAATCTTTCCTTTCATTTGAAAAGTTGTGGATATTGAGGTTCTGGATCCGAATATGGATATGAATATGAACATGCATATGAACTTAGATAAGAATTTTTATAAGTTGAAAAAAATTGATTTACTCGGTTTGCATTAAAATTTTCATAGGGTTCCTGATTCCAAAGAAAAATAATTATTCCAACTATAATAAGAATCCATCTTTTCACAAATCACAAAATAAATAGAAAACTAACCACGAAAGTCTCACACAAAAATAAAAAATAAAAATAAAAATCCTAATTCTACGGTTAACCTAAATAAAATCTAGACAACTCCTAACTGTTCCAAGTTACACCGCAAGGTCCACCAAATTCGAAATTAATCACACCACTAGCCAGTGTAAGAAAGGTGGGAGACTCTCCGTGGGTACGGTGACTAATTAAATAACCACACATCCTTTAGGTGTTTGCCTTTTGAACCACTTGCCTAGACACTAGTAGTTTGATTAATTTAAAATTTAGCCTGCTCTTGGAGTCACTTGTCCTAATTGAGCTCGAGAGTCCTAGGGGCCAAACGTCTACTTAATTTTATTAAGCCAAGGTTATGCAAAATGAATGGGTGGTTTGTGGGCCAAGTAAGGGTGATGATATCTCCACCTTATCTTGTTACAGGTTGTGCCCTTAATGCTAGATTAAATATGAAAATGCACAAATAAAAAAAAAACTATAAACAAATAAAATGTAGTAAAACTATGTGAATTACGAAAGAAGGAGAAATTTTGACGTACATCAATCCTCCAGCAATCACCACAGTTTATATTTGACAAAAAAATAAAAATAAAAACCTTACAAGATGTGCTCTACGTGAGTGAATGCATGAATGCGACAATTAGTTTTCTAACTAACAAAAAAAACTAAGCTACTTATTTTTTTTTATTTTTTTTGTTTTCAAGTTAAGATACAAAATACTAGGAAAAACTCAATAATATTGTCTTTCTGCACCGTTGATCCGCTTCGATAATCCTGAAAAATGAAAAAAATATTAGAAGAAAAAAAAACTAATTCGAATAAATAAAAATTAAGGAATATAAAATTAAGTCTAGTCCCTGGCAACGACGCCAAAAACTTGATGTGATAAAAATATGTAACTGCAAGTGCACAGTGTCGAATCGAAGAACTGACAAATGCAGGTCGAACCCACAAAGATTAAATTAATTTTAATGTTTCCTTAATATCATTTTAGGCGAATTGGAAATAAAGATTGAGAATTGTTTAACTAAAATATGAAAACTAATAATGAGGAAACAATCTAGGAATTCGAATCCATTAAATAATAAACATTGCATATAATTCAATGAACTTGGACACTTTTGTTCATTTTTTATGCAGGTTTCAACTTTATAGTGGAAATTAACTTCTCAAAGAGATCTTCTAGATAAAGAGATCTTCTAGATAGACTTTCTTCTTTTGTTGGATTTGACTTGTATACCAAGATTTTTCCACCTCTTTTCTTCTGTTGTAGGATTTTCTTGGTTATTTCCTTATATGAATAAAAGTATTAAATATCGCTTGATCACCAAGATTTTGATTTTATTACAACAAATATTAAATCCTACAAAATAAAATAAAACATATTAATTAAATAAATTAATATTATTAAAAGCACAAAATTAGGGATAATAAAATGTATGAATTATGTGTATATCAACCATCCCATATTTGGCTTGAAATATGTTAGCTTGGTCCCACAAAATGGTATTATTGTTAATCCGAGACTGAACTCCATCTTTTTAGTTGACAATACATTTATATATTTCATCATTCTAAAGTAGTAACTCAAATACAATCATTAAAATCTACTATTTAAGAGTATCAAAATAAGGTTTTTTTTCCTTTCATAACCACTAAGGAATTCCATAATAATTTGTTGTCATAGTTCAAAAGTATTTTCTCCATTAACACATTCGTAACCCAAAACATCCATATCAAAAACCGAAACTAAGAATATCCAAATTGGTATTTCACACACTAAAAACCCAAAACATGCATATAAATATTCAAATGAATAATATCCAAATTGGTATATGAAACATTTAAAACCCCAAAACAAGAATATGAATTCCCAAATTGGAAGCCACCATTTGACCACTGCTTCCAATGGTGGCTTCCAATAGTAGCTTTTAATGGTACCATCCAATATACATATATGTTAAGGAGAGTGAACCAAAATCGTGAAAATTATGGTATCAAATCTCTTTGATCTCAGTTTCAAGTGGATAGATATAAGCTTCATGTGGGTAGATCTTTACTTCAAGTTGGTTTTGGTGTAGAGGGAGAGTTAAAAGAGATGGATAGAAGAGGTAGAACATAAACTATGATCAATCTTATTTGTCATTTCCATCCTTCCATCCATCAAACTATGGATTATTTATTTACAAAAATACATTAAATAATATCCGGTTCACCAAACTATAATGTGGGCAGCATTAATTACAAATATACCATTGTCCACGGTATAGTTTGGTGGACTAGTACAGTGGACCCTCGTCTGCAGTATAATTTGCGTCATCCTTGTAACTATATAGCGAACGAGGTATCATCTAGGCCATTCGCTCTCCTTTTGTACGGCCATTCACGGGGTGGATGGATAGTGCCCCTTATCCAAGTTTGGGTAAGACTTTCTTTTAACACAAAACAAGGGACTTTCTTGTTAGATAGTTCGGAATACCCCTTCAGTATCATCATTACCTGGGATAGCTACAAGGGCTTCATTTACTCCTTGACTATTAGATGCAGGGGAAGGGGCTGTTATCCTGTACGTAAGCTTCTCAGCTCAAATCACTAGTAGAAGAGCTAGTTGCACTGCTAAAAGAGTCACGAGCCTATTCTTCTAACAAGATTCAGTTCTTCCCGTCTGAGAATAGGTTTACTCCTTCACCCAATCTTTCTGAGTAAAGCTAGGTTTCTTCTTTTAGCAGCACATTACATTATATTGCGAGTTAAATTGGGTCTATAGTTGCAGGGCTTTCTTATGATACCAACAAGACTGTTTTAAAGGACGCTTTTATCTCTTCTCACAAGAAAGGCGATTCCCTGATACTGCTGAGATCTCGATCTCTTTTTTCTTCGAACCCAATCCTGTTTATGTCCTTTTGGATAGAAATGTCACTTCGTTCGGAACAACTTTGCTGCTATAACTGGTGAATCTAACTGCACTTCTGCCAGAACGACATGAATTTTACAGAACAATATTTTATTTTAATAATGGGACTCGGTGGACGGAGTAGTAAAACTAGAAATTTTATTTTGTACATGTCTGAGCTAAAGTAATATCTTGGCTGTTCCTAAGTAATGTGTCCCAATGAATGCCTTGGCGATCCCAAGTGTAGTGTCCCAATGAATGCCTTGATGGTGCCCAACTGTGTCCCAATGAATGCTTTGATGCACGCACAAAATCATTTACTTGTGTATAATTTTTCCTCCTTTAGTATCTTTATCTTGGTGTGTGATTTTTTCCTTCCTTGTTTGCTTTTTGTTTTTCTTTTCTTTCTGTAGGCTTCATGAGTTTTCTTGTTGATTATTAAAGTTTATCATATTTCAGTCTCCTGTTTCTTTTAGACTTGCGATCTATATACTTTCTCTTTTACTATATTTAGTTTCATTCTTTTCCTTTTCCTTTCTAATAATGGAAAAAGCAGTTTAATTCTTTCCTCCCTCTTCTGATAATTGTGCTTCCGTGTAGATATGTGCTGACTGTGTTGTATGTACTACTGGGGGCAATCTGCTCCTCTGCGATAGCTGTCGTAGTCCACATCACTCCAACCTCAGTCCTCCCAATAATGTATCTTAATTTTTCACTTATCATAATTACTTTTTATCTCTTGTTTTTGATAATTCAATATCGTAATTCAATTAAGGTGATTTCTTGTTAATGACAAAGTTATTTAATGATTTTTTGTTGTGTATTGTTTGTCTTTGATTGAAGCACTTTCATCTTGGAAACGGGCTTTGCACTGTTTGTATTAAATCACAAGATTCCCCAAAGTTTCTCCAAGTCTGTAAATCAAGCACAATGAGGGAAATGAAAAATATTGGAGAATCTACTAAAGAAACATCACTTAGTTCTCATACACTTGTAACGGGAAATCCTGGTGAAAGTATATCTGAGAAGAACAATGAGGGTTCACTTTTAACAAATTTATCTTGTGAAGAAAAGTCAAGTAACATCCATATGCGCTCGTATATGATGCCTGGTTACACATGTGATGATGGACACAATGAGGGGAGTTCAGAATCTCAATTGGTGAATAAAAGTTTCGGGAGCAAATTAGAAATTGTCAACTTAAAATCCTCTACTGAAAGATGTAGCTCTGAGTGTATGGATGCATCTGAATTGAAAAAAGTTAATTCAGAAGAAACTGATATACTTTCTGAAGATAAGTCCAGCCTCTTATGTGGAAACGTAGTGGCAGAAACCAGGTTGTCCCCAATGATTACCTTCAGTCGAAGATCCAAACGAAAAAAGAATGTAGACGGGACAAATATTCAAAGCAAGTCACTGGTTGAAGAGGATAAATGTACATTACTAACTAAGGAAGTTAATTCCGCATATGGTACTACCTCTACGTATGATGAAGTGCCGGGTAAAGGTAGCTCAGGTGATCTCTCAACAGATTTGAAACAGTCAGGGGAAGGTTCTGAGGTTAGTCCTGACTCCCTTTTTCCCCAAAAGTCCAGTAAAAGTAATTAAACTTCTTTCAAGTGACTTCTTGGCTTTGCATAACCTACTTCGTTTATCCCGTCTTAATTGGTAATGGCAAAAGGTTAGTTCAGTCAGCATTGCTTTCCTCAAACACCTTTTCTTGTTTACTTGATAAACTACTTTAGGACCTATTTTGTTAATTTTGAATTTGTTTTGTCACAGAAACAAGACCTATTTGGTAAGTTTAGAACTCTTTTCTGATTCAATTGGATGATAAGTGTCAAAACTTGTTTTTATAGATTTTTATCTTTGAAAGGAACTTGTGTATTATTGGATGATAATAGTGGATTCTGGAAGCTCTTTTTATATATTATTTTGTCTATGTTCTTAATAGAAGAGCTGTTTGATGGAATCTATTGCAGTTAGTTCTTTTGTATTTTCTAAATGTTTGTTCTAAAAGTTAAAAGTTATCAAAGAACATATTTATTTTAATTTTTTTATATAAAGTAATTGTTACCATATATCAGTTAGTTGTCTATGTTTGAGTCGTAATCACCCATGAAGCGCGGATATTGACACTGATATGACACGACGTTGATACACAATACTATGAATTTAAAAAAAGTTGGATACTGGCAAGTCGGTACAAAAATTTATTCTTGTATGATGTTATATACTTGATCACCATACCAACCCTTGAATTCTTGCATAGTTACCCAATATTGACCACACAGCTAATCATTACTTATGTGACAAATGACTTGTGTTATGGGACATCTAAAGTGGAAATTAAATGAATCTCTCTGGTATTTTTATTTTTTTTGTATTTGACATCACATGAGTAGAATTTTTTCCCCCCAAAAAATAGGGAAATATGTAGTCACGTGCTGGCCATGTTACTTTTTTTTTTGTATTTGATATCACATGAGCAGAATTTTTCTTTTTTTTATCCCAAAAAAAGAGGGATATACGTATCATGTGCTGGGCATGTCACCTTATAGTGGGAGAAGACAACCTCTGATGGCGGTAAATAAACGAATTAATGTGCAAGTTATGACCAGATAACAAATCTCAAGAAATCTGAATAAAGCCTTCACCACTAGTGAACTTTCAACGACGATGAAAGTGACCAAGACCAACAATCACTCTCTGTTCCAAAAAGAAATTTAAAGTCAAAAAGCAGATAGGATTCTGTTGAGTAGCTAAAGAACGTTGTTGATCCAAAGATAATCTTTGGTTTGTGAAACATTGATTGCGGATCCAAAAATAATCTTTGGATTTCCAATCACCATCGGATAGGTTACTACAGGGAAAGCTGACATAGTCTCCGCCGTGGGCGGAGCAGTTGTCGTCAGCGGCTGTCTGAATGTATGAAGGTGTATATGCCGTCGCTGGCAGCTTTGTTATAAGTGACTTTGAGAGTGAAGGGTGGACTGGATGAGTTGAATATTTGGTGGAAAATTTGGTGATGTGAAAGACTCTAATTGGAGATTAATAAATGGATGTGGAAGAGGAAAGAAATTCCCATTCTTCAGATGAGATGATGATGAGCGGTTTTAATATAATTACATTGTTTGTTGTATTTTATTCTTACATTTTGTGTTTCTTAAATTTTGATTATTTGTGTGTTAATGATTAACAGGTGTTTGAGGTGTGGCCAAATTTTGGCACTTTTGTCTTTTTCCTAAAAGTCAGGTATAGCTCAAAAGTTGAAAGGCCACTGGTTTAAATAACAACTATGCAAAAGCTGAAGTTTTTTTTTATTATTCTTTTTTGGTGATCAAGTCTAATGCTATATTTGATATAAAAGTAATTTTCTTCCAAGTAAATCTAATAACATATGACTATGACAATCAAAATTTAGTAGTATTGAGAGGAGTATAAGCCCCGTTTTAGTGATATGGATGAAAGAAGCCCCTTGCATTGCTTTCCAAACTTATCTTACTAATAAATTTCATTGTTCTAAGACTTCCCGTTTCTTTGTGTTTCTTGTTTTCTTCTTTGTCAAGTTATGTAATTTATTAAGCAAGACAGGAAAGCAATTAGGCAACACATTCAGTAGCAGTTCAGCAAAATAACATGCATAATGCATTTGTACTACATTAGGCCTCTAAAGGGGGTGGTGAAGTGTATGTGGCTAAAAACTGTTTTTCTCCTCTTCGCTCTCATCCAAAGGTTTATGGTTAGCAATGCCAAATTCTTGCAAATTGCACTCATATGTGTTTTGACTTCTAGTTTTTCATCGGTTTGAGATATGAAGATTGAATTTATTGGACTCTGGTGCACTTTACTCTGGAGCGAGAAAGCTTTTTACTTTCTAATTTTTGCTCTCTACCTTCTTTCTGAGTCTATTGTTCTCTTTTTCTTTTTATGCACTTCCTTTGCTCTTTAGTTTAGTGAAAGATAAAGAAAAGAGACAAAGATGTTTATTACATATTTCACAAATGAGAGCCTTTATATAGGCTTAAACTCATAGATATAAGGAAAGGAGATAAGTGATTACCTTATGCCTCTAGAATAATATCCCCTTATCCAAGAATCCTCTAAAATTCTCTAACACTCCCCCTCAAGTTAGAAGTTTTATATCATGATTAGAGCTTGTTACAAAACGTAACTTAAAAATTGGAAATAGTATGACTCAAACATAACACAAGTTTATTTTGAATCTCTTTCTATCTATTGTCAATACATTTTTAACCCTCATTTTTACCTTAGTTGATTTATTGATTTCTCTTGACTCGGTTGGTTCCAAATTGTATGCCAGTTTTAACCTTAACTGTGGTCTAGTTTTTTATACTATTGTCAATTAAACAAAGTACTTCACTTGCAAGACACCTTGGCTTTTATACTGAATTCAAATTTTCTCGTATATCAAATGACTGCATGTCAAAGTACCTACAAATAGGAAATCGTCTGGGTATATTTGTAATTTGAGTCGGTAATTTCTAGGATTATTAATCTGTATTTTATGAAGAACATGTGAATCCATTTTATTTGGTGCGAGGATATTGGTTCTTTAAATTTAGTGTGAAGAATTGATCTAGGCGATGTTATTGGTAAGGTTGCTTGTGTGTGGGGCCAACTGTTGAGCTGTTTTGTGGGGGAAGTATTATAGATGCGACTACATGATAGTGAAATGCGCCAGAATCCTTCTGATTTGGCAAGGCTGATTAAAGTCATTAGTTTTTCATATGATTCAAATTGAATTCCACATGGATAAAAAAAATGTGTGGCATTCTTGTCTGTACTTGATATTGCACGAGAGACAGATATATGCTACATGATCATTATATATTGTAGCTAACGCTGTTTTGCATATGAACTTTTAATCATTTCACTTTTATTTTGACAGATAACCAGGAAAGTTGTTGACGCCTCATCTACCCATGCAGACTCCACTCCTGAAATTGATACGTATGTTTATCATATCTTCTTCACTTGCAGCCTCTAAAGTTGCAATAAATTTCTATTGTATTCATCCACCTTTTAATTTGTTCTTAATAGTGCTGATCACGTGGGAGCACAGCTGTGCACTGGAAAATACTTAGTAAAAGACGCTGCGCAAGTTGCCATGGACTTTCAAGAAGATTGTTCTGGTAATTGTGTAGGAACCTCTTCAAATGATGGAACTAAACATTCTTCTTGTGCAGCAATAATTAATACTAAACAACTGATGTCATCCATTAACCATAACTCCATCAAAGAGGAATCTCAAATCTTCTCAAGTGATGATTTGGAAACTGGCAGAATGCCTAATAAGCCAAGAAGATGTGGGGGCTCCCCAGTATGTTTGAACCTATCTGTTCCTCCTGGTACTGATTGTGTACATAGACTTTATCATAATCCAGATATGGATTCAAGCTAAATGTTGCTGCATTTTTTCTGCTTCAAACCATACATTTGTTGGTTCAGTAGCATGCTACAATATTTGCAATGCATTTTCACTTTTTTTTCTGGTGTCATTATATGACAGATTCATGTGGAATGCTGGACTGCAATATAGCTTTGGACTTGAGCTCCACTGAACAACCCATTCATACAACTTCAAATGCTCATCGGGATTCCTTGGATTCCACAAGCAGAAGTTATGGTACGCAGGAGGCCTCTCCAGGAGGCCAGGTTTTGGAATTGCTAGATGAAAGAATAGGAGAAACATCATTGTCTCACTGCACAGAGGACGTTAAAAATGGCTGTACATCTGTAAAAGATGATGGTGGAAGCTGCAAAGAATGTGTGAACTTTTCTTTAGAGTTCATGGGAGGTTCATCAAAGAACAATTATCTCGAGGTACGTAGTATTGAAACATGCTTGGTAATTGTGACACCCCCAAATCTAGGTACTTCATTCCCATAAGATTTGGTGTTCACTTAATCAAAACATTCATATCTAACTACCCAATCATAATAAAATTGAAAAATAAAACCTGCCCATACAGGATTATGTTAATAAAAATTATCTCCCAGGTTATCTAACATTTAATTACAATCATTCAAATGCGGAAATTAAATTATTACATCACATCATTATTAAAAATCTATCATTATAACAATAAAATAAAATTACACGTCTTCATCACTTGTACATTTTTCCCTTTCCTTTGTTAGTTGTAGGTTCATTTACCTTCTCAACCTTAGTTGCAATAAGTGTATAAATATGCAAGAGTGAGCAAAACAATTGCTCACTAGATATAGAAATGAATCAACACGAATGAAATAACTGCCAACAAATAGGCTCATCAACACTGAATAGTACTCTATCAATAATAACCAACGACTGGAATCAAAATATGGAGTATATAAAACTGAGGGTCATAAGACCACGAACTATGTCCACAGTTGCAAGTAATCTTTCAACTTCAACTTTAACAGTCATAAGACTATAAGGACTCCTCGTACTTGGGGGGATCACCCCTTCGTACAATGTATTGTGCACAAACATTTCAACGATAAGCGTAAACCCCTAATAGTAGGGTTGTTCATCTCAGTATTTAGAGTACAAGTCCGCACCAAAGAAAGTTTGGTTTGGATAAGCTTTCAAGGGTAATTTGAAGTTTAACGAACATCAACTAGAGGACTAGTTGAATCAATAGTGTTTGATAACACAACAATTGATCAATAATAACATAATTATTGAATATACATTAAGTAATAGCAAGCTGAAATTAAAGCTTGCTCATTATGAGAATGTTTTGTGTCAAGTAAATGAACTAAGATAATTCAACATTAGAAATTAGAATTCAAGAAAATTGCTTTCATCGTACATGAAGGACAATAAAGAAACTTGTCTAACAATAAACAAGTTAGAATACATCAATAAATATTGGAATTCAAAACTTGTTTAAGTCATAACTAGCTTGTTCAAATAATGATGAGGAATACAAGAATTTGATTAATGAAGGATTAAAGTAAGAAACTGGCTCAATGTAAGTGTGGAGTTAGAAAACTTGCCTCGAGTGTAAGCTAAAATATTAAAACTCACGTTCACCTATACACAGTATTAAAACCACAACATCTATTAGACATACTAATATTCACTTTTCAATATAAAACGCATTACTATCTAAACTTGTTATTTTAGCACAAGTCTTGTGCTACCATATATATTTCAGAATTCTCAAGTGTTAACATCACAACACTTATCTAACATTCATTGTATAAATTAAGTTACACATAACACGTTCGTAACTTATCACTTTTACAACTTTGAATTTACAATCCACCTAACATGACTCTGTTTAACCTTGTTGTTATATGATTCTCATATTAACCTAACATTAAGCTAAGTTACATTGAACTTTCAAAGTCTGCAGAATTAGCGGACTTCACTGTCTGAAACTAGGCACAAGCGCGGCCGCGCCAATTTTATACTGGATTGCAGCGCGCCCGCGCGGCTGCGTGCCCGCGCCAAGAGACTGCGCGACCGCGCTACGCACAGACTCCAGTTTCTGCAGAACATGGCTACGACAGTTTTCTTAAGCCAACCAACACGAATTTCACCCACCAAACAGTAATAATAACATGTAAAAATGGTATAGAACTATCACAAACATATTTGTGAACATATTCCACCAACCATTTAACAACAATTTAAGCTAGGTTAATTTCTCAAATTCCATGTTTTTCATATAAAACTCAATTTTTTTATATTCATCCCAAAAATCATCACTGTGATTTCAATACTTGGCCAAATCACTTCATTCAAATTACGTTATGCTCGTTTCTTAACGAACTAGCTTATACAAGCTTCAATTCACAATTTAGCATACAAATTAACCACTAATTTTGGTACTTACACAAGTTATATGAGAAAATATGCATAAAACATACACTGTCGTTAATTTTTCCTACTGTTTAACCGAAATTAGCATGCAATTCTTGTTTAAACATAAACTCTAGCATTATATCACATATAACCACAATTAACAGTTATACATATCAACAATTCCGCAAATTGAATTCACAGACTTAGAAGGTTTATGCCGTAAAAACTCATATGTGCATATTCATATATAATTAGGGAAATTACCTTCAATTAGCGTGATAATTCCTTGCAAACACCACTGAATTAGCTTTGAAATCTTTAAGCTTCCTCTCAATCTCCCTCAAGTTTCACTCTGTCAAGCTCTATCAATTCTCAGACTCTTCTCTTCTCTCTTCTCAGTGTAGCCAATATAGACTAACTTAAGCGTAAACTAAAAAAAACTGATAACCTTAATAATCCTACTAACTAATATCAGTTACTAAAAGAAACGTATATAATATAAATATATTATATTTATTATTTTAATTATATTTTATTTATATAATTCAAATTTAAAAGAATTTCAAAAGCCATAGGGCCTTGTTTGGCAAAAACCATTTAAAAATTAAACACTTAATATCCTTGAACCTTGTTTGGATAAAATTAAATTAAAACTACTTTACTTTATTTTAAGGGATAAGGTCCAAAAATGCCCCTGACATTTTCCCCAATGTCTTCCTAGCACCCTATTCTTTTTTTTTCCAAAAATACCTTCAACGTTACAGTTTTGGGTCAATTGTACCTACTGCCGTTGACAGACTTGCCAAATAGACAAACGGGATTGACAACTAGACATATTTTACTGACGTGGACCCAAACCAACTCTGATTTCTCTCTCTACGCTGCCGATCAATTTTTCACATGCCCAACTCGACTCACTCCTCCTGCGGATCTCAACCGGTACTCCTCCTGAATTTCAATGCCCTCCTTTCTCATGGCATCACACAACTGCAAATGGAAGTGAAGGAGAGACAAAGAAGGATTTGGAGCAAGAAAGAGAACATTGTTGTCAATCGGAAGGGCTCCAATTGAACAAAAAGATAACGGCAAAGGTTCTTGCTTTGTGGCCAAATTAAAAAAGATTGGAATTCAAACCAAAAATGAAGAGACTGAATTAAGAAAAGAGCAAAACCCAAGCCCCAAAGAGCAAGAACTGATATCTGGTTAGCCCCCGTTTAAAAAAGTGACGATTAATAGACAGAAAAAAATGTAAACCACAAATATATAAAACAAAGTAACATTCCAAAAAGATGAATCAATGATTCCAGCACCAAGAATTGAGATCTCAAGCACCAAGAAGAAAATAACTAGAAGCTCAAATCAAATCAAAGCAACCCATTGTGAACACTAAGCTAACTAGCTAACCTCATTGCTCCTCCATATTTCTCCTGTTTTTGATTACCTCTGTTTTCTCGATCTTTATCAATGGCGAGCAAAGAGGAAAAGCCATCGGAGTCGACTTGGGCACAACCTATAGCCGTGTTGGCGTATGGCTAAACGACCGCGTATTTCTCCCAACGACCAAGGCAACCGCACCACCCTCTCATATTTCTCCTTCTCTACGGCAAGAGCTGTCGGCAAGAGTTTCATTCAAAGCCATGGTCGGAATCCTCTCCAATGCATTCTCCAACACCTTAATCGAATCCGACAAATCCCTAAGGTACATCAAACAAAGGGCCTCCGCCCCTTCCAGATCCCCATATTGCATCTGAATATAACCTAATTTTGATAACAATGCAACCTTGGCGATTGTTAAGTTTCGAGGGGAGCTCGGCGTGGAGGAAACGGAGTATGAAGGGGACCATGGACCATAGGAGAGGTAAGTGAGGTGCTCGTGGGGTTTTGAGAGGAGAGAGAGGGAGCGGGCATGAGCGACTTTGTCGAGGATGGAGCGCCAGATCCGCGAGAAGCAAGGTCTTGGAGAGATGAGAGCTCGAAGCAGAGATAGCCGAATGGATTGTTGAGTGGATCGTCGACAGGTAGGGTTTGTTGTTGTTCGGGTTGAGGAAGGATGTCCATTTTCAGCAGGTGAATCGGTGGCGTTTTCGGTGGTTGATGGTGGTCGTGGGTTCTTGTTGGGAAACAATTGAATTTTGGTTTAAATCTTCTTCTCTTCCATGTTGCTGACTTGGACTCAAAAGGCCACGTATGAGCAACGTTAGTCCATGTGGCAACGCCGTTCGATTCAGGGGCACGGCTGACCCAAAACTGTAACGTTGAAGGTATTTTTGGAAAAAAAAAAGTATAGGGTGCTCGGTAGACATTGGGGCATTTTTGGACCTTATCCCTTTATTTTAATAACTCCTTATAATATAGTTATTTGTCACACTTTATTTAATCAAGCTTTCATATTTATTTTAATTAATTCAAATAACAATTAATTAAATAAATCATTTAATCACATAACTCAATACAAATAATTACCCATCAATTTGAAATATCAACATAATAATAATTTCCTTAACTCATTAATTATTTATTTAACAAATAATTAACCAAATCAAATCAAATCAATAAAACAAATATTTATTCAATGATAAACACATCCATTAAATATTTATATAACTCAATAAATATTTAATATTATAATAAAAATTCTGGAATGTTACAGTAATTATTACAGGTTCTTTGAGAGAAATACTTTCTTATAGCATATCATACTTGTGGTCTAGCATAATCATGCTTGTAGTTTTTACTCCGCTAGTAGTAAGGAAAACATGTTACTGCCAATTGTTTTCAGCTATTTTCAGACAGCGAAAGCAATTATGGCATTTCCTCAACAAATGCACAACGAGAGGTGCCTGCTTGCAGGGATTCTGAAGAAGAAAGAACATTTCTTTTACAAAATGACAGAACTTGGCCTAATTTTACTGCAATGAGATCTGAACTTTTTCTTGGTTTATCTCTTCCGCCAGAACCGAAATATTGTCATTCCCCCAATTCCACCGTCTCACCATGGTATAACTTTGGTATCAAAACTAGAGAATTTATTCAAGATGCAGGGCTCCAACCTTTCTCAGACCCGACATCAGCCCTTTTGAGACACAAAATGATGCTCGACAACATAGTAACTAGAGCAAGAGCATTAAAGGGAAAGAGAAGCTGTTTTCTGGATAAATTTGAGCTGCCCACCTCGTGGTCAGAAGAGGAGTTGGATTTTCTCTGGATTGGTGTGAGAAGACACGGAAGGGGCAACTGGGATGCAATGTTAAGGGATCCTAGGCTGCATTTCTTATCTTGGAGATCACCTAGGGAGCTGGCTCAGCGTTGGGACGACGAACAAACTAAACTTATGAATGGAGTACCTGTGTTCCATGCGAGTCATTTAAGATCACCTTACATCGATATGGATGACTCCTTGCATTCCAAAACAGGAAGTCAGATGGAGAGTCTGGTTGATGAAGCTAAACTTTCACTTGGAGATGCATATAACCATCTAGACAGTGTCCCAAAAGTTACGCCTTTCAACATCAGTATTCAGGCTAATAGAATTAAACAGTTTCATAGTCCGGTTACGCATTTGAGTACACTTTATTCCAAATGTTATGATAAGAAACGCAGCAGAGGGCAATCAGGAAGCACAGCAGTATCAGGGGTTGAAACTTCTTTTGCCAATGGCCCAACGAGTAGTTTAGCTACAAAAGGTAATTTGCCCCATTGGCTCAGAGAAGCTGTTAGTATTCCCCCTTCAAGGCCTTTGGAGCAAGATCTTCCTTCAGTTGTTTCATCTATGTATCCAGCAGAAATGCATTGGGTTAATCAACCTTATTCTTCTTATATTGGAACACTGTGCCAATCAAGAACCAGAATAAACAGCAGATACAATAGTCCAAGGGAAACCAACCTACGGCAACCTAGCAATAACTTTGAATTAGGAAGTAGACTTGGGGTAGCTGCATCAAGTGGGCCCTACCGATATGCCAGTAAACAGGATGACTTGATTATCATCAACAGTGATGCATCTTCCGAGGAGACGATATCTGATCATAATGTTGGGCCTTAGTTTAAGGGAGAATTTTTAACTAAATGGGGAGGTAATATGAAAGTACTTGTGTTCGTCTTCTGTAGTGTTTATGCTGTTTAAACTATTTGTTGCATGTCTTTGGCTTTGGCCTATGGGAGGGATTCGTGATGACAATTGATATGATATGTTCATGTTGTCCATACTGGAGCCAGGTTTGTTGCAAAAAAAAGGTTGGATGCGATACTATTTATACTAATATAATACTATTAGGGACGATTTATTATTAATCTTATTAACTTTGTTATCATTATAAGGTCATTTGATATCTTAAAAAGAGATTATAAATACTACCTTATTCTTGTAATATCATAATTCATCATCAAATCAAAATGACCTTAGAAATGACAAAACATAGTTTATAAAATTAAATAACAAACTAATTATGAGATAACATAGTTTGCGGAGTAAATAAACGAGTACAGATAATTTAATTACACCCATTATATTTGCAAACAAACGTAGGGGGTATATAATGAGAAGATTCTGGCCAAACAAAATTTGTAACTGGAGCTGGCTTGTTTCTTTACAAGTTCAAATAAAACTTAAGCATGACTTATGCAGTCTGTTCCGATAGATGTTCCAGAAAGGGTCGGGCCAATGAAGTAGGTGGAGCGGTTGGATTTTTCGAACTGTTCCTGACCACTGTTCTGTTAGTTTGTGGGGTTCAGACCAATGAAATTATCTTTTAATTTATTGTGTATGTGATACATGGTAGCAAAACTCATTAATTGGGCACCAAGATTATGTTTGTTTGTAAGGATTATAATATCAAGACTATTAATCTTATGATTATAATCTCGAAATTATAATTATAATCTCAAGACTATTAAGTCATTTTATAATTTCTAGACTAATAATCTCAAGTCTAAATTTAAAAACAAACAAGACACTTGAGATTAATAGTCATATCCTAAGTATAATATTTACAAACAAACATAACCCAAGTATATATACTTCTTAACCGTGTGGGCTGTGGCGGTGCAATACTCCGAAAGTGATTTGGAGTTCAATAATTCTAGGGGGACATTGTTAATTGACATTTTTAGCCGTTTTTTTTGTAGTACCTCTAAAAAAATGTATAGTATTTATTCCAACTGAAATTTTTATAAAAAACAGTGTTTTAAGTGTAATTTGGATACATACAAGAAACAGGGTATGTACTGTCTGTACAACTCTGTTTTTTGTATGTATCCAAATTATACATAAAACATTATTTTTTATTAAAAAAAATTAGTTGAAATAAATACTATACGTTTTTTGAGAGGTAATACAAAAAACCCCAAAAAAAAGGGGTTAAAAATGTCAATTAACAATGTCCCCTAGAAGGACTCTTTTGGAGTTTTATGGCAGACTGGATGTAGGCTTGGTATTTCATAATCCAACAAAGAATGTATATGATATGTAATTTAATTTCTAAGGCAACTAGGAATCTGGGAATATATATATATATATATATATATATATACTAGCTGGGTCCCGTGCCTCCGGCACTGTATGGATAATATGATTTATCTCAAACTTTGAACGACCAAAATAATTTATTGAGTGAGCGGAAAATTTAAAGTCATTTGTATTTTATTAAATTATTATTAAATTATTAGATAGATAGATGTATTTTATTAGATAGATGTATGAACGGTGGAATTTATCTCAAACTTTGGACGGCCCAGATGATTTATTGAGTGAGCGGGAAATTCAAAATAATTTGTATTTTATTAGATATATATATATATATATATTAGATATATATATATATATATATATATAGAGTCCGGATCAGGTCCGGACTCCCGAATTTTAACAAAATTCGGACCTTTTTTTTTTTTTTTGAAACAACTAAAAAAAAATAAAAAAAATTATGGAATTGGAATTTTTCCACAATACAGTTTTTGGGCGTGATTTGGATGCCTATACCAAAACATTTCTGTACAGTCTGGGCAGACTGTACATACATTGGTTGGTATAGGTATTAAAAACACACCCAAAATACTGTATTATGGAAAAATTCAGTTCCATAATTTTTTTTTAGTTGTTTCAAAAAAAAAAGCAAAAAAAAAAAAAAATTTAATCCGCATTTTAGGACCTGTCCGGACTCCCGGACAGTATCCTAACTAACACACTTTCCATAGACGAGATGGACGGTTAGGAGTAAGTGGCGAAGCAAGAAGTTTTTAATAGTGGGATCAAAATTAGTACTAAATTATAAAAAAAAAATTGGCGGGATTCGGGGGCAGCGCCCCCGAGACAATATTTTTTAATACTTTATACTTTCGGGTGTATATATATATATATATATATATATATATATATATATATATATATATATATATAGTCCGAATCAGGTTCGGACTCCCGGATTTTAACAAAATTCGGACCTTTTTTTTTTTTTGCTTTTTTTTTTAAACAACTAAAAAATAAAATAAAATTATGGAACTGAAATTTTTCCATAATACAGTGTTTTGGGCGTGATTTGGATGCCTATACCAAAACATTTCTGTACAATCTGGGCAAACTGTACATACATTGGTTGGTATAGGTATTAAAAACACACCCAAAACACTGTATTATGGAAAAATTTCAGTTCCATAATTTTATTTTTTTTTTAGTTGTTTCAAAAAAAAAAGCAAAAAAAAAGAAAAAAAAAATTTGGTCCGTATTTTAGGACCTGTCCGGACTCCCGGACAGGATCCATTCTATATATATATATATATATATATATATATATATATATATATATATATATATATATATATTACAATGAAAATATAATGAGCAACAATATATGGTATATATACACTATATTGACTAATAATATATTTTTTTAATCACAACTGTTCATAAGTAATTAATTTATTATTTATTTTTAAAAATAATATAAATTAGATTATTATTTAGTTTAAAATATTATAGATAAATACATATATTGAAAAGATATGAGTCATATATGATTAAAATTTGATTGACAAAGTTATACATTTTCAATTTGACCCTGTATAATAGAAAATTTATAAAATTTTAGTGGGGTCAATTTATATATATTATTTAAAATTTTTAAAATTTACCTTACATTATAAAATATTTTTTTTAGTGGGGTCAATTGACCCCACAAAATTTACGTGGCTTCGCCACTGTTAGGAGTAAAGTTAAATTATTGGTCATCCTATTCTTTACAACGAGATTTAGGTTCTTTTCAACAGAAGCCAGATAAGTGGTAATTCACTATTTTGCCCCTAAAAAGTTGAAACAACTTAGAAATTTTTTTCAAGCGCCTTCTGTTGCTCTTATAAACGGCATTCACTAATTTTAGGGATAAATCAACTTTTGGTACTTCTACTTGCACACGACTTATAATTTGGTATCTGAAGTGAAAAAAATTACAAATAGGTGATTGTACTCGAAAAATGTTAAACTCCGTTAAATATTAAGGACACGATTTATAATTTGATACCCGAAGTGAAAAAAGTTACAAACTGGTGATTGTACTCGAAAAATGTTACACTCCATTAAACAATAGGGTTTCATCTTTATTCTGTTTGTAAATTAGGGTTCTCTTCTTCTGTCCTTCTTCTTCTCTCATTCTTCTTGTCTTGATTCTCCATTGATTACTGGTTCCCATATATTTATTAAAGGGTTTTCAGTGTTTAATTGAAAGGATAAGCTCGTCTTGGAGTGGAATCGTAAATGAAATAAGGGAAGAAGACTGTAGTTCACAAATTAGGGTTCTCTTCTTCTGTCATTCTTCTTCTCTCATTCTTCTTGTCTCGATTCTCCATTGATTACTGGTTCCCATATATTTATTAAAGGGTTTTCAGTGTTTAATTGAAAGGATGAGCTCGTCTTGGAGTGGAATCGTAAATGAAATCAGGGAAGAAGATTGTAGTTCACGCAACAAAAATAAATGGATTGCACCAGAGTTCCCAAGTCGGTGTCACTGTGGAGCAATGGTGTGAATGTGGGAGGAAAGAAAAGATGGAACAAAACATCGAGGATCTTCTTCGCATCGACTTCGCTTCTCTCTCTGTATGTTTGTCTCTCCCGTTGGATCAATTTTAACGATTATTTAAAAATTAGAAAGTACAAGTATCAGATTACAATTTTTTTTAGTACAATCACCAGTTTGTAACTTTTTTCACTTCGGGTACCAAATTGTAAGTCGTGTCCCTAATATTTAACGGAGTGTAACATTTTTTGAGTACAATCACCAGTTTGTAACTTTTTTCACTTCGAGTACTAAATTGTAAGTCGTGTTTCTAGTACTAAAAGTTGATTTATCCCCTTATTTTAGTGGATGGAATAAACTATTATTTTCTTATTCCTTCTTCTGTTACTCTGACACTCTGTTTCTGAGTTTTGAACAGAAAAGAAAAGAATAGAAAACTTAAATTAGAACAGAAAAGAAAAGAATAGAAAAGTTAAAGTTTTCCTTTGGGTTGTTTCTGAGTTTTTAATGGAAAAGGATAGAAAATTTAAAATTGAGGACATGAGTTGTAATTTAAAATTTATTATATTAAAAGTTGAGGATAATATGGGAATTATAAAAATATTACTTATTCTAATTTCTTTTCCGTCCAAATCATGCCAATTTTGGACGGAAAACTTTGGCAAGAAAAGTGGCCAAGTTTTTTGTCCATTTCTTTTCTTTTCCGTTTATTAAAAAACTCAGAAACATAAGAATTGGAAAGAAAACTTAAATTTTCTGTCCATTTCTTTTCTTTTCTGTCCATTTTAAAATTCAGAAACAGAGCGTGAATGACGACACGAATCAAACTTGTTAAATATTCCCTCTCTTTATTTTTGTTTTAAATCCTCTCACATTTGCTCTCTCTTAGCTGAAGCGCAGATACCAGCGGTACTAGCGCAACGAATTAAGTTCTAATATCTTCTGTCATCTCCGCTGTCCTCATTATTACGAGTTAGTATCAGTCCATGGTCCCTTCAAATCTATTTGATTCAAGTTTTTCTAGTTATTCTGATTCTGAATCTAGTTTATATTCTATGTGTTAACGCTTCTACGCACGACGAAATCATCAAAACAGCAGGTCAAAATCGCGCTATTGATTGTATTATTGTAAAATCAATCTCACGAAATACACTCACATAAACATAAACAAAGAGATATAAAATATGAACACAAAAATTTAAGTGAAAATTCAATAGGAAAAAAAATTACAAAGAGAGAAAAAATCACTATAATAATATTGTGTCTATCCTCCAATCGTTGCTTGTTGTTGTATTTATAGAAGTCATGTCCACCCGAATCCAACTTAGGGGTATGAGTCATTTTTAGAATCACCTTATTGATTGTTTCTGTAAGACCCCAACTTTTATGAATAAAGATTAATTTTTATCGAAATATATTTTTGAATATTATGGTGTAGATTTGATATAATGTTATAGTTGTGAGTAACATTTATAAATTTTACAAAGTAAGCAAGTGGTTATATAATATTCGATTGGTCGGGAAATATTCGTTTTAACAGGGAATATTCGTATGATGGCACAATCATTGGTGGACCCCACAACAAAAGTATTGTCGTATTTAGAAAACGACAGAATTATCTTTTTATAAAAATAACGGCGAAAGTTTTACCGTTAAACTGTTGAACTACCCTGTGGTAAAAGAACAGTAATACGCGTGGTTGCATAGTAGCACACGATATTGATTATTGATGCTTACGTGAGAAGTCACTCAGTTATACTCAATTATTGCTACAGTAATTGCTGCATAATATCTCTCATATTATTGATTCAATTATTGTCACATTATCATCTGCATAATATTTATTATTATTAAATTAATAATTAAGACGACAAAGTTATTCATATTATTATTTGCAATATTGACAATGTCTAGAAAATTCTGTCAAGGAAAGGTTTGGTCACCTAATTGCGCGCCAATAGGGAGAAATCCTTATCGGAAAGCCCCCTCTTTCTTGGGAATGATCTAGTTGTTAAATATTGTGAGTTATAATATTAATGATGAATAAGTTCGTGTTGATTAAAGATGAAATTGATAATTTCATTGTGTTAGGATTATTAGTGTTAGTGGAAATCGACATCTATTCTGATAATAATTGATGTCTGGAGGTTATATTGACTAATCGGGTAATTAATCGGATAAATGAGTAATTAATTGCTATTAATTCACATGCTTATAAATATTTATTCACATGTGTGTACTATTGATTCACATGCATGTACTATTAGGGGAGGTGGTGCAAGATTGATAATACTCACATGACAAAATTAAAAATAGAGGTATATATGAATGTACTAATACTGTAATTATTTTTTTTACATGTATAGAACTATTGATTCACATGATTGTACTATTGATTCACATGATGTACTATTAGGGGAGGTGGTGCAAGTTTGATAATACTTACAGGGCTAAATTAAAAATGAAAGAAAAGATGAATGTATTATACTGTAATATTTCGAGTCCCAAAACGTGCAATTATCGAAACTATGTTTTCCAATAAATAGAAGCTCATTTTTCTTTCATTCTCACCAATTCACTAAGACTCACAAGAGCAATTATAGAGAGAGAAGCAATATAGAGAGAAGCTTTAGAGAGAAAGTAGAAGAGAAGTCTGCTACATCACTATTTCAGTATCTAGTCTTCTTCTGAGGTAAGTGATATTTTTTTTCCAGTATTCATAAGGAATAATATTTTCTTCCATACTCTGTAGTATGTGATTAATATTATTTTATCTCGTATTCCTGATTATACCCTCATTTTGTTAAAGTATTGCTTCTATACTCCGTAAAATTAGTGGAATATCCTTGAAATTTACGCTTCATCTAGTATCGTTTCACAAGGATATTTTCTGCACATTCTTGTTAAATTTTAAGCTTTTCATTCTGGAGTATTGTCCATGAGTACTATTCATTTATACGATACTATTCACGGGTACTATTCATAAAATACTATTCACGGGTACTATTCATAAAGTACTATTCACGAGTACTATTCATAAAGTACTATTTACGGGGTACTATTCCTGAAGTACTATTCACTTGGATACTATTCACCCGGGAATTAATCATGTCAAAAATTGATTTCTTTGTTGTCTAAATCATTTTTGATACAATATTATTCTTGAATTTTACTCCACAAAGCAGTATCATGTTGACAATTTGGACATTATTAAATTCTAGATAAATTAAATTATAAATCTTTAAAAATTTATCCTTTGCTTTCTTTTAATTGAATTCTTATATCATTGTCATCATCCTCATGCTTATATTGTGATAAAAGTCATCCGTGGCCTACGTGCATAGATGTACTATTAATTGGTATGATTATTGTAGACACTCAAAATTTTCTGCATACCTGTCACTGACATTGCAGGAGGGCAGATTCGTCTTTCAGAGATAACCCTTGGAGACAGCTCATATCCAGTCCGGATACTACCGGAAGTCCAGCCTCAACCCCGGAACACACACTAGGAGCATCAGGTCCAACCTCAGAGATAACCCCGAGGAATGCAGTTCCAATACCAGAAATTCCATCGGAGAAGACCAATCCATTTTGGAGATAACCCCGAGATATTCAGTCTCAGTCCCAACACTGGGAGTAGAAGCTACCAACCTTGGAGATAACACCAAGGAATGCAGTTTCAGCGATAACCCCAGAAATGTTTGTTTCAAATGCATGCGATCAGCTTCAACCTCGGCACTCACACCGAGGCACTCAGTACAAAACCCGGAGATAACACCGGGAAGACAGTCACACCTCAAAGATGACACTGAGGACCTTCAACACTTGCAGCATTCCAATCTTAGAAATAACCATGAGCAACGTCTGCTTTATCAGCCCAAACCAGCGATAACCCCGGTGAGGGGCAAAGTCGTCAGCTTGCCACCTTGACGCCACATCGCGCCGTCTCAACATTTTTATACATACATTTCTACACAATAATGTCCCACAAGAACCAAGGATGTCCAATCCCGAGTGACTATTACGCAAGATAACGGATAGAATTTGAAGCTTGAAGACTGGAGGGCATGGTCCCGTCTTCCTGACTTCGTACAACATCTAATCCCATGTCATTGCTTAACTCTCGACAACTGCGATCCGAAATAGGTCTTACATACCTCAGTCGGATGCCTAGATTGCAATTCTGAAAGTTCGAGCGGACATTAAAGTGCATGCGTGAACATACTTCGAGACGGCGGGACCCGTGAAGCTCGGGGCAACCCGGCCAGCCACAAGTACATCTACGGCCTAGACGCAGGTACACCTGCGACTCCCCCCTCTATAAATAGAGGGCTTGGGGTGGCCATTTTGAAAGAAAAAGGCGAGGAAGCCTTGTCAAATTTTCTCTGTACTCACCATACACTGAGTGCTTTCTCATTTTAAACACTTGTGAGCTCATATATAGCTACTTTTGTACCGGTGGAAGCCGAGTGTTCATCCCTTTAAATATATAGAATTCTTCTTTGGCAGCCCACTGTAAGCCTTCTCACACACTTTAAAGCCTTTCTCTTCATCTTTGCACACCTTTTCTTCACATTGAGAGTCGTGTTGCGTGTGTTTACCCGAACTTCGATCCGTGGTTTTATTTCAGTTTGTATATATATATACTTATATATATATTTATTATATATATGGACTAACATTATCGAGTTATGCCTCGATTGAGCCTAGACTTCGGTCTGGAGCGTTTATTTGCTTTTGTATATATATATATATATATATATATATATATATATACACTTATATATATGAACTGTGTGTCGAACTCTGTTCGATGAGCCTGGATTTTACATCCGGAGCATATACTGCCTTAATATATATATGAAATGTGTGTCAAACTCTGTTCGATGAGCCTGGATTTTACATCCTGTGCGTTTACCGCTTATATATATATTTACATTTAGTCCCGCCTGGAGTTTACTTCGTGGCGGTTGACCGTCTTTACAACTTTATTTACTTTTCGTCCCGTCTGGAGTTTACTCCGTGGCGGTTGATTGCTTTTACAGGTTTATTTATATTTCTGATCCCCCATGGAGGTGCTTCGTGGTGGCTGATCATGTCTGTATATATATATATATATATATATATATATATTTACAGCTTTTATATATATATACTTGCTTACTGCTTTGTTATTAATTGCGGCATCATGTGAGCCTAGGAATCATGTGATCACAGATTCAGTTTACTGGATCTAGATTCGGTTCCCGTGATGGACATTTTCAGCTGTAAGCAGCTTGTAAATTTATTCACGGTGTTTGGATTTCCTCAGATGGTTTTCATACCCACGAGGAGTTCGGCACTATTTTGTACATTATTTTATCGAAGATGCTTCGCATCTCAAAAAATTAAAAACAATCAAGTCGAACACTTAATATAAAATGGGAGTGTAAAAGGTCTCAATTACTATTGAGCACAAGGGTTTGAAAAACCTCTTTTATAAAACATCACTGCCATATCTTGTTAAAACTAAATTTTTATACAAATTCAGACCCTGTGTATATAGGTGCGAACGAGACCTCACACTACTTCCAAATAATTGCACATTGATCCACACACACACACACACATTCATATAATAGTTTCTTGAAAAGTGGCGGTCACCGTGGTAACACGGATGTCGAGGGGGGGGGGTGTCTAACACCTTCCCCCCACATAATCAAGTCCCCGGACCCTAATGAATATCGGTTTCACCGACCCGTTTAGCAGTGCCACATCACTGGGTCAATGTGGAAACCTTTTCTCGGTTGTGTTGGTACAACCATATAAAAAATCAACTGGCAACTTTTAACAGTCCATCGTCGACATTATACAGGTCGGACCTTTTTCACTTGTTTTTTCAAACAAATCTCACCTAACATGAGAACATCAAAGAACAAGTAACGAAAATGGACAAATAAAAATCCAGACGTCGACAGGTGGCGACTCCGCTGGGGATTCCAGTAAGAGGACATAAGCCGCTACTACAATCTTTTCAAAACTGCTATATGCTTCTGTGTGAATGTTGCATTTACATTTATGATGAATGTGTACGAATGCATATATTTTTCCGCGCTTAATGCTTTACACTATATCTGCTTGTGATATTAGTGCTTCGCACATGTCATCATTTTCATAAACGGTGAGACACGTTGTATGTGAATATATGTTGTGTGGTTCCTCCACCAGGAGGCTATCCTGTCGGTGTTTGAATACTGGACTCGTAGGAAGACTAATTCCAACGAGGCTCAGGAAAGGCACCACCCAAATTCGCTCCAGTTGAAAGACCAGATTAACTTCCCGTTGAGTAAATTGAGATTTGGGAACCTTCATGCCAAAAAGCCGCGAGAGTAACCTAAGATAGGTCAGCCTCTGATAAACCAAACACGGAGGAAAGTCTCTTCATGCTTTTTCATTACTTTCAAAGTAAATTACTTGTAAATTCATGCCATATTCATCTCCATGTAATGAGAAATATATGTGTACATACATATTTTAATTAAAACATGCTATCCTGGATTACAAACAGCTAACATCCGCCTTGCAGGATAATATTCCTAGAACGGATACATAGCATGTAAACATTTACACATTCCCTAAAGAATAAACTACGCAAGTCTTTTGCAGGGAAGCAATAAGACCTATCACCCGATCAAAGTCTAAAAAGGCCACGAGCCTACAGTCAATTATGTCGTCATCAGACCAGATTGACCTTAATCCAGTTTCTCGCAAAGAATTTGACGGATTAAGTAAACAAATCATAGATTTGACTTTTCTGCTTAAAGAACTACACCAGTCTACTCAGGGTACGAGGATACCCATACATGCTGAATCCTCTACACAAAGAGGAACCCAAGGTCCTGATAAAGCCATTACAGAACCTGAACTTCATTTGGATACGCCCAACAAAAGTTATGATATCACCCATCTCAAAGGAGATCCAGATACCGGTGACATCAGGAAGAAAGTCCTTCAAATGGAAGAAACCTTTCGTGCAATCAAAGGAATTAGAGCACACGGAAGTGTCTCATATGCTGACCTTTGTATATTCCCTGGGGTTCATTATCCAGAAAAGTTTAAAACTCCTGACTTCAAAAAATATGATGGGTTAGGAGATCCTTACACACATTTGAAAGTGTTCATTGGAGAACTTGGATCTTATGCAGAGGACGAGAAGCTCAGGATGCAGCTGTTCCAAAAAAGTCTAACTGGAGAAGCCCGTTCATGGTATACCAGATTGGACAACTAAAAGATCCATAGTTGGGAGGAGCTAGCTCACGCCTTTCTCACTCAGTATAGCTTCCAGTCTCAGATGGCTCCTGACCGGTACCAGATTACCAAGGTCAAGAAATAGTCCAATGAGTCTTTCAGAGAGTATGCTCAAAGGTGGAGGCACCTTGCTGCTCAAGTTATTCCTTTCATGACAGAATCAGAAATGGTCATGACCTTCATAGACATACAGGAAGCTCCTTTCTATGAAAGAGTCTTAGCTGGCATTGGTAAACCATTTTCTGAAATGATTAAACATGGGGAGATGGCTGAGATGGGATTGAAGTTAGGAAAGATTCAAGACCTAGCTGCCCTTAAAGCTATTGCTGAGCACATCCAATTCAAAAATTATGTAAATAACCCCCGGAGGGTCTATAAAAAGAAAGAGGAGGATGTTTCCTTGATTCTACAGGGTCAAAAAGGCAATCAGAACATGCCTATCCAGAGGAGAAATTACACTCCCTTTCAAGCATAATCTTCAAACCCTCCATTGCCAAAAAGTGGAGAAGTCAAACGCCCTCGAGTGTTAACACCCTTAGGGGACTCGCTCGAGATCATTCTTACTCTTCTGACAACTCAGAAGAAAATTACGCATCTTCTTCCACCAGCCAACCCTAATGGGAGGGGTTTCAATGCTGCTCAGAAATGTGCTTATCATGCTGGGGCACCTGAACATGATACTCAAGATTGTTGGGTCTTGAAACACAGGATCCAAGATTTGATAGACAACGGAGAGATCGTGATCACCAAACCGGATCGACCTCAGGTGCAAGACAACCCTCTTCCCCAGCACAAAGAGGAAGAGGTCAACATGATTAATTAGAATAGTGGACGGAGCTCCAATTTAAACCATGAATCCTCCAAGACCCTCAAAGATGGTGTTGATATACAAAGTTCCAGTTCGCAATAGAACGAAAGATGAAAGCTCTGTGTAACCAGATTGAGCAATTAGCAGAACTAGTGACATATCAATATTAAGTCACACGCCGATTAGGTAGCTAGGAGCATGTTAGTCTGCTCCCTTTTGTTGTGAATACTTCTTCATCACCTTCAGATAAAGAAACACTAGAAGACAAAGTGACGAAGAGAGCAAGTGCCAAAGCTCGTAGGGATTTTTCCACCAGAAGGGAATTTACATACCTGGGCTAACCTATGGAGGAAATACTTCAGATGCTGATCAAGAAGGAAGGATCACTTCCCTCTACCACCAATCAATACCCGTTCAGGACGGTTTAATTCTGATGGAGTTTTCCAATATCACTCCCATTCTCGCGGTCACAAAACTGAAGAATGTTGGGCACTCCGCCACCTCATTCAAAATCTAATTGACAGCGGTGTCCTACAGCTAGCAGACAACGATACTGTGCTATGTGAGAGTGAGAATACTTATCCTACTAAATGGAAGGGATTTGTAGCAGTTATATCCACTGAGGCTGATGAGACTGTCAAACCTCTCACAATGCAAACAATTCAACTCAAAGGAATTGACAATAATTTGAAAGTGGCTGCTCCCGAGCCAATCAACTTGCCATTCAGACCACGATATCCTGTTATTAGCTTACAAAAAGTCCCATGGAATTATGGAGAAGTTAAAGGATCCACCTCTCATACAACTGCTGCAGTGTCGATAGAGAATCCACTGTATCTTCCCCAACAGGTGATGAAATCCACCATCAAGTCAAAGGGGAATATACCCATGGAGAAGATTGAAAAATTCCTCCGCGTTATAGGTAATAACGAAGCTAAGGTGGTTTTAAGATTAAGAGAAGCTCCACACCAAATTTCAATCCTGGACTTGGTTTTAACTTCCGAGGATCACATGAATATTTTACCGAAGGTTTTGGAAGAAGCCTACTTACCGACATCAGTGGATGTAGAAAAATTTCAACACCTGGTTAATCACATTTTTAACAACAATGTGATATCTTTCACTGATGACGACATACCGCCCGGAGGGACCGGTCATTGCAAGCCATTGCACTTTGCGGTTTTGTCCTCCGAATATATGTTAGCTGGAGCCTTGATAGATGGAGGTTCATATATGAATATCTGTCCTTACGCTACGTTGCTTAAGATGAACGTCAATCTCAAACGAATCCGAAGCAGCCGCACGGTTATTAAAGCTTTTGATGGAGCCCGCCAAAATTCAGTCGGAGAGATTGAGCTACCAATCGAGATTGGTCCCCAAACCTTCTGCGTATCTTTTCACATGCTCAAAATAGATTCAGGATACAAACTGCTATTGGGAAGACCGTTGATTCATATGGCTGGAGAAGTCCCCTCCACTCTTCATCAGTAATTTAAATATATCATGAATGACAGCTTAGTCACGGTCAACGCTGAGCCGGAATGTCCTAAATATAGTGACATACCCCTCATCAGCTTCAATTTAGAAGTTGAGCCGATCATTTTTCATGCCCTAGAAGTGAGCAACACTTATTACCACCCTATTGGGGCACCACCTCTCACACCCAAGATTTCTACCGAAGTTATGTTGACTACTCAAGAAATGATATCTTTGGGTCATCAGCCGGGACAAGGGCCGGGTAAAAGTCATCAGGGTATTAAGCACCCAATTCAAGTTGTCAGTCAAAATGGAACAACTGGACTGGGCTATTCTGCCAGTTCCAGTCATGGGAATCCATATAAACATCATCAGATTACTCCAGCTTCAGTTATACGACGTTTGTCTATACCTATAACTTTTGAGTCCGCACAACCTCCTATAAAGGTGCCAGTTAGCGTCATAGCTATGTTATTTCCCAAGCCGATACCGGTAAGGGAGAAAGAAGTCTTTGTTCCAGACCCCAAAGCGGAAGAAGAGGAACGAAGAATTAAGCAAGACATCGTCAGAATGATGTCAGGCATACGCATCATTGTCCATGATGAACATACAAATATATACACCCCAGACGATGATTGCCTAGATGTAATGGTCATCATTCGGGAGAAGAAGGACGATTACAACCCCTCCATCACTGTAGTCCCTCAGGACTTTGCCCTAAACAATTGGAGCAGCACTCCTTGCATTGGTCGACGAGGGTAAAGCGGGCAGGAACTCTTTCTCCCATGTAGATATCATAACTGCTTACTTTTCTTTACAGTACTAGCAGTTTTATTTTGTCAGTACATGCTAACACTTTGTATGATTAGACCATTTCATATATACTAAGTGAAAACATATTTTGTTTCAGGACTCTGAATTTAGACGTGCATGTACTTGCTGATAAGGCGCCTCTTCTCCACAAGGATTGTAGCTTTGATGTAAAGCTGGATTCATCCTTGATGGAAATACACGAGGACATTGAGGTGCCTCCAGAAATTAAAGAATGGGTCAAAGACCAACCTAAACCCAACCTTGATCAAACCACTTCCTTCAATCTCAGAACTTTAGAAAGCCCTAAGTTAATCCAGATTGGTTCAGACCTTACCCCAAACCAAAGGAATGACATGGTTACACTACTAAACCAATTCCAGGATGTGTTTGCATGGTCTCATGAAGACATGGTGGGCCTGTCCACTGACATTGTTCTTCATCGCCTTCCCATTAAAGAGAGATTCAAACCAGTCGAGCAGAAGCTCAGGCGATTGAAACCTGAGTGGAGTTTAAAGGTGAAAGAAGAAATTAAGAAACAATTTCAAGCTGGTATTATCATGGTGTCCACATATCCTGAATGGATATCTAACATCGTTCCCGTGCCTAAGCCTGGAGGAAAGGTACGAGTTTGCATGGATTACCGGGTTCTGAACAAAGCTTGCCTTAAAGATAACTTTTCCATGCCATTTATCCATATTCTCATTTACAATACTGCTCAGTACGACATGTACTCCTTTGCAGATTGTTTCGCTGGATACCACCAGATTATGGTTGCTGAGGAAGATCGTGAGAAAACTGCTTTCATCACACCTTGGGGAACGTTTTGCTATAGACGGTTGTCATTCGACCTCATCAATGCCGGAGCCACCTATCAACGAGCTATGATGGCTCTTTTCCATGACTTAATGCATAAGGAGATAGAGATCTATGTGGATGACATCATTGTCAAGTCCCGAAGGGAAGATGACCACTTAGACCATCTCGTGAAGCTATTCAACATGTTGCGTAAGTACAACTTGAAGTTGAATCCAACCAAGTGTGCCTTTGGTGTTAAATCAGGAAAGTTGCTAGGATTCTTAGTCAGCCACAAAGGGATTGAGCTGGACCACACCAAAATCCAGGCCATCACGGAAATGCCCATTCCTCAGACGGAGAAGGAAATACGGGGATTTTTTGGAAGAATCAACTTTATTAGCAGGTTCATTTCTCAACTCACAGCAACCTGTGAGCCTATCTTCAAGTTGTTAAGGAAGAACTCCTCCATGAAATGGAACGACGAATGGCAAAAGGCCTTCCTTACAATCAAAGAACAACTAGTCAAAGCTCCCATTTTGGTACCACCCATGGATGATGTTCCCCTGTTCATGTACCTGTCCATAAATGACAATGCAATGGGCTGCATGCTGGGATAGAAAGACGATAGAGGTCAAGAACTATCTATCTATTACCTCAACAAAAGATTCAGCAACAGTGAACACAAGTACACTCTGATTGAGAAGACTTGTTGTGCTTTAACATGAGCTTCCATGAGGTTACAACATTACCTCCATGGTCATATAACCCATCTCATATCCCGCGTGGATCCTCTCAAGTATGTGTTCAACAAACCTATGTTAAATTGCCGGCTGTCCAGATGGCAATTGATCCTACAATAATTTGATATCGTCTATGTGATACAAAAGTCTATCAAAGGTCAAGGAATTACGGATCAATTAGATGCCACACCTTCAAGGGACTTCAAACCCTTGGAAATCTATACATGGAAAATGTATTTCGATGGAGCTGTTAATATGGAAGGTTCTGGAGCTGGAGCAGTTTTGGTATCCGGTACAGGGGAGCAGTATCCCATCGCCGTCAAATTACAGTTTGTCAGCACCAATAATACAGTTGAGTATGAAGGCTATCTCATGGGGCAAAAACTTGCCCGTTCAATGGGCATCAGGCGGTTAATTGTCTTTGGGGATTTAGAGTTGGTAATCAAACAATCCACGGGAATCTATCAAACCAAAGAGCTACATTTGCTGCCTTACCATCAGCAAGTTTTACAGATGGCTTTGGAGTTTGAAGAAATCTCCTTTCTACACATTCCTCGTAATAGGAATGACTTTGCAGACGCGTTAGCAACTTTGGCCTCCTTGATTCACATGCCTGACAAGGAACACATGCCAATCGTCATATTTGCCCTGCACAAGGCACCAACCTATAGGAACTATGTTGGAGAAGTATCAGATGAGCTACGTCCCATCCAGCATCTTTGATATCAACATATCAAGGAGTACTTACGAGATGGATCTATACCCGCTGAGGCGAGCTCGACTGAGAAAAGGCGGATCCATCGACTTGCTATGAAATTCTACCTGAGCGAAGATGCACTCTACATAAGAGATGCATGACTAGGTCTCCTCAGATGTCTGGATAAGGACCAAGCTCAGAGGCTCATGGACGAGGTCCATGGTGGAGTATGTAGCCCACACATGAGCGCCCCCCTAGTTGTTAAGAAGATCCTCAGAACAAGACATTACTGGCTTACCCTCAAAGCTGATTGTGATGATCACGTCAAGAGGTGTTATCAATGCCAAATTCATAGAAGTGCCATCCACGCCCCTCCGAGGGAGCTCCACAATATGAGTTCACCTTGGCCCTTCTCAATATAGGGAATGGACATGATCGGACCCATCGATCCCAAAGCCAATAATGGGCATCGTTTTATATTCACCATGATCGACTACTTCACCAAATGGGTAGAAGTAGCCTCCTTCCCCAGGGTTACCAAAGAAGTCATCATTGCTTTCATCAGAAACAATGTCATTTTTCGATATGGACAACCAGAGGTAATTGTGTCAGACAATGCTAAGAACCTCAACAACAAAATGATGGAGGAGTTATGTAGTAAATTCCACATCAAACATCTTAACTCCGTCATCTACCATCCAAAGATGAATGGTGTTGTTGAAGTGGTTAAGAAAAACATCAAGAAGATCATGCAAAAGATGTCCGCCAACCACAAAGAATGCCCTGACTTATTGCCTCTTACTCTGTTAGCCTACAAAACATCAATGCGCACTTCCACTGGGGAAACCCCCTACACATTAACCTATGGGATGGAAGCAGTGCTCCCCATAGAAGTGGAAATAGAATCCCTCAGAGTGTTGATAGACGCTTAGTTGGATGAAGATCAATGGGTACAAGATAAGTATCACCAATTGTTTCTAATATACGAAAAGCGAACCGTGCTATCTTCCACGGTCAGTTATATCAACAAAGGATCACCAGATCCTACAACAGGAAAGTCTGGTTACGGCAGTTTAAACAACATGACTTGGTTTTAAAGAAGATGTTTGACAACCAAGATCAGTCCACGGGAAAATTCGCCCCTAGCTGGGAAGGCCCGTTTGTTGTCAAGGAGGTATTGACAGGAGGCGCTCTCAGATTACAGGAAATGGATGGCGATGAATTTCCACAACTCATTAACTCAGACACCGTGAAACGGTACTATGTCTGAAGTTACTATCAAGCAAACATCATGGTGTTGGATCATCAGATCACCAGTCATTCTGGTTCTTTAACCCTTCATCACATACAACTCTTCGCCACACTTTGCCCCTCAGGGAAACATACTCTTCAAACCAGCAGCCTGGTTTCACTACGTTCATACAACTTTGGTTATCCCCCCAGGGATTGAACCTTTTACACATACAGTTTATCCTAAAGACATGATTAAACTTTTCTACGCTTGCAGTTTGTCCTGAAGACGTGATCAAACTTTTTCATACCTGTAGTTTGTCCCCATCATGGGATCAAACTTTCTTCTCCCCATAGTATAGCCTACACATGGGATTCATACTTCTCTTCGGCTGCGAATCGTCTTGAGGGGAGAACTACGTCGACCTGATCTCCTCTTCAATAGGAGTACGTAGGCAACCACATGCTATATGGCCCGGTCGCAATAAACAAAAAAATAACAAAAACATTTATGCCCTTTTCTACAAAAACAAAAACCACAAAAACATTTCTCCACCCTTCTTCATCAATAAAGCTTCTACACCCATCTGCCTTTCACATTTAGCGTTGAACCTCTTACACCAGGTTCGAACTACGCAAACCTGATCTCCTCTTCAATAGGAGTACATAGGTAGCCATTTATGGTTCGGTCTCACCCCTACCAAAACACAAACACTTGTCAACGGTACTGTGATCATCCTTCAATCCACCACATTTCATTTCGCTTCAGATCAAAGTGGTGGAATTACCTGAACTCCTCCTATATAGGAGATTCGGCGACCATCTAAGCTGCGGTCGTGCCTCAAAGAGCAACACCAATCCATAAGAGATAGAATTAACTAGGATTCTCACAAATAGAAGTACTGACGATCATCTTTGGTGCGGTCAATGTAACGCCCGAGAAAATCGGATTTTTGAGAATTAAAATTTTATTTTTATTAAATGAATTTAATTGATTATTTATGGAGCAAACTAATCGAATGTCGTTCTCTGACCTAGAAATGTCAGAACATCGTAGGATTTTGGCTACGTGGTAGAATTAAAGTGTTTGAATTTCCAAGATGAAAATAAAAGTTTTTCGAGAAATTTTCCAAAAAACACTATTCACGCATTTCTGTTCGGGAATTATTTTTGAACTTTCGAAAAATACGTAACGATAGAATATCGAGGTGAGATGGAATATCTAATAATATTTCAGTTATGAAAAAAGTAATATTTCACCTGTGGACTTAAAACCTAACATTTAAGGAAAATGATTTACAAGAAGGAAAGGAAATGTGATTAAAGAATTAAACGATGATTGTATAATACGTAGGTAGGTGAGGAATACGAATATTATATGAGGTATTATATGAGTACGTATGAATAATAGTATGTCGTATATGTGGAATTAGTATACGAGTTAGAATACGAGAATTATACGTATAATATATGTTATAAGGCCTTAAGCCGAAAAAAAGAAATTGGTAGGATTTGTTAAGTATTATGTGAGCCCAAGTATTGGATGGTTAAGTCCAATCTGAGTTTATTAATGCAAGCCCAATGTTTGTTTAATTACAAGCCCAAAGCAATTTAATGCAAGCCCAAATGATTAGGTTAAGTTAATTAAGTTAAAGGCCCAAGCTATAATTCAATGGGTTAGGGGATGGTTTAAAACCATGGGGCAAACCATGGATAGTCCAAAGTGGTGGACAAGAAATTGATGTGCTAATCAAGTAAACTTAAAGGCTAAGTTAGTGTGGTGATCACACAAGGTGCACATATGTGATTAACAAGAATACTTAATGATTAAGTAAGTGTGATGATCAAGTGTTGTGGGGAGCAAGATAACTTAATGGCTAAGTGATTTTGAGGCCAAGTATTTTGTGTGGAAGCCAAGTTTATTTAGGGGCAAAGCAATGAATAGTAAGGAGGTGATTAAGGAGGTGGAGTGGCTTTATGTCCCTTATACCCTCATCTAGGAATTTATATAAATAGGGAGCTTGTGCATTCATTTGGAGGTTGTTTCATTTCATCCCACTTATAAGTTGAGAGCTTATTTGGTTGATAGAATAAGTTAGCATAAGTTAGTTTTTCATTATTCACATAAGCAAGAAGGAAGAAGAAAAGTTAGCAAGAAGAAGATCAAAGCTTAGTCAAGTGCTCATTAAGGGTAAGCCATCTTGAACCATGATTCTCTTTCTCTTCCATAGATAGAGAAGGGGGTATTGGTAGAACTAATATGCTAAGGAATGATAAATCAAAGGCTTAAGTCTTAATAAGCCGTATACGTAATGAATAAGAAATCCAAACCAAGAATAAGTTATGAATTCAGAAGAAACTTATATGAACTTTTCATATGTTCTCTTAAAAAGATGGTATGATAATAAGAAGCAAGGATGGTTGTTGAAAGATTGAAGCCATAGGAAATCATGAGAAAAGAAGTCATAAGTTATGAGAAATGAAAATATAAGTAATTGATATTTTCATAAGTCATAAATTCACAATGAACTAGTAATAACTTATCATGTTTATAAGTTAACGAAGCATGTATGTCAAGATGATAGTACAATGGATTGAATCCAAGTGAAATGGTTTAAAATCTTAAGTAACGAAGTTTCGCAGGAATTCACACGATTAGACGACGATCGTCGAATTCGTGAAATTCTCAGAATGGAAGTCGAATTTTGATATTGAGCTTGGAAACATTGGTTTTCAATGGAGATAAGTCATATTTGTCATTATAGAGTTGCGGAATCAAAAATGGCCGGATTCCGACTTAGAACGAAGAAACGAGCATTTGAACGTTCACGAACGTTTATCGTTTTCGTTAAAAATGGACTAACAGGTGAAATTTTTGTAAATGAAGTCGAATAGATAAAATTCTTGCATGACCACGTAGAGTATGAAATTTGTGAACCATAGGCTCTTGAACGAGCCAATTCGAACTTATAACGAAGAAGTTACGCATCCGGGAATCTCGCAAAGTTGAAAAACTGTCAAAGTTTTCTGTGGCTCAGAGTCCGCGCCGCGGCGCGACTCCAAGCTTAAATGACCGGCACCGCAGCGCCAAAGTGAGCATCAACCCCTGGTGAGTCACGCTGTAGCGCGACTCATAACAAAGGGACTCGCGCCGCAGCGTCGAGTCTGGTCTTCAAGCTCTAACAGGTGACAGCGCAACGTGGCATAACAAAGCAACACTGGCGCCGCAGCGCCAACCTTAAACCCTGGACAGTAAAGAATGGTTACAAGTAGAGCTTGAATGGAAATTGTTTAACAATAAACTAAGGGACTTAATAAAACATTGTTAAGTCATAGGTAAACCTCAAGTGTGATCACTTAGGGTTAAAGAAACTTAATTGAAAGTAACCAGAAACGGTGTACAATAAGTATACGTAACCAATGCCGATTAAGTGTCGATTAATAATGTAAGGAAATTAGTAAGTCGTGAGGAAGGATGTTTAACTCGAACCGAGTTGTAATAATGAAATAATTTCAATTAAGTTATAGAAAGGAAAGAAGTTGGTAAGAACGATGTAAAAGAACGATGGCAAGCCGAAACCAATAATAACAAATCTAATATGAGATTAGATTGAGAAGAAGGGTAAGATTTTTTTAGGAACTACGTATGTTCATTCATGACCTAATGTGGTATGTTATGTGATTATGTGTTGTAGAGACTGTAAAGACTCAAAGGAAACGTAATTTTACTGTAGCAGATGCTGAAGGAAAGTTTTTCTTAAACCCTTGTCTAACCTTCGTGTTAGTCAGGTTTTCAAATGATTCAAGTTATGAGATGCATTTATGGTTTTAAAGAAAGAGTTGATCCCATTTTAACTCGGCTAGACTAATCTTGATAAGTCGATTGGTTTGTTTACAAGTCTTTCAATATAGAATTGCTAACGCTTGCCTATGCCAATTCTTTGGTACGAATTCAAGGTAAGCCTGAATATGTATAAACAAATATATTTTCATCGATAATTCGATGGGCACGTGAGGTTGCCACAACTTAAATGTATACACGTTTAATGGATGTAGTGTTGATCAACATAGAGTACTATAGGCTGATCACCTAGAAGTGCTAGTAAGATATGCCGGACTTACGGACTTCGTGCCGGGTTGTCCTTTTCAAAGAAACTATAAGACGCTCACGTTTTGAACCATAATTGATGTATTACTGAATATTGTTATTGTAAAATGTTTTAAAGGAAAAGAAACACTATTTTAAGTTATTGATAGTACTTCGTAACTATCATCCAGTTATTGAAGATATATGATTACTATATTTCAAGCATGCTTTTAAAAATGAAATTATTGTACTTGCTGAGCTTGTTATGCTCACACTTGCTTGAACCATATAATTGCAGCTTAGACGATATGACCAAAGGATTCGACAAGGATAAAGTGAAGGCTAAAGCAAACTTGTAGCGTACCTTTGTAATAGTATAGGTTTGTAATGATAATATTTGATATTATGAAAAGAACAAATGTAACGGTTATAAAGAATCTGGGGAATGGTAGTATTGTTTTAGAATATATATAAGACAGATTCGTTCTTTTGAGGCTTTTTTAATTGAATGTTTGTGTGAACTGTAGCACCGTGGAGCACCATCTGTTGGGTTGAAAGAGACCCAGGTTTGGGGGCGTCACAGTCAACCTCAGAGAGGAAAGCCACATTCCTCTCCATATTTCCATACAGAAACCAGTCCCAAGACACCAAAGATGGTAGGGATACACACAGATCAATGATCCATTCTGAACTATCCAGTGATAACTCAATATCCATCCATCAAGGAGGAATTCCGAATACATCAAGATCACAAGCCCTGAAGAAATAGGTAAATATCAAGCAAGCAACAGACATATCTAAAAGGGAAGTGATCAAAAATATATTTCCCTACTATATATAATGCTGTTTGATATACACAAGGTAAACTGTACATGACAAAATGGCTAAGCTAATCTGTGCAAGAAAATACAAGCTCATCTATAAATCGGTGTATATGCGAGCTATCAAGCCCAAATGGCATCCCTCTCAGCAGAAGGAGGTAACACTGTGGTCTCATGTACAAGGGTAGCCACACGAGCTAATAGATCTACAATCATCTGCATGGTGACTCTATGCTCATCATTGTATGTGCTCATCTCTGAAATCATGCCAGTGGTAAGAGACCTCACGGAAGAGCTATATGTAACGACTACGTCCCGGGAAGATATGACACTATCCCTCTCAACTATCACGTTATCTCTGGCTGATCTGGCCTCATCCTGCTCAACAACAGCGACATCTCTATGAGTTAGTGCCTCGTCTCTCTCTAATAGAGCTGCGTCTATCCCATCAAGGGCTGTCAACATCAAGGCTCTAGCCTGATCTCTCTCGAAGGCCATCAGATGAAGACTCTGCTCGAAGTATTGTGCCAAATGCTGGATCACAACAGTGCTAGTACTAGGAGAATCTAAAGGAGACGCTGGCAACCCAGTAGACTGCTCCTCCTTGATGTGAGAATCAACGTCCTCCATGGGCTCTCCATCGCCTGAATCACTATCCGGTACTGTGGATGTGACACCCCCAAATTCGGGCACTTAAATTCCACGGTATTTGGTGTTCACTGTACAAATATCATCTATCTATCTACCCATAATAAATGCAAACCATGCAATAGATAGAAATAAATCCTCCCATTATGGGGTTACAACATCTGAATAATAAATACAATCCCAGGTCAAACTAACCTTAAACATCTGTGCGGAAACATAAACAAATAATAAGTCTTAAACAACATCAAGTCTGGACAATAACATTCTAAAATTTAAATAACAAGTCTTCATCACTTATTAGCTTTGCCCTTGCCTTTGCTAGTAGAAGGCTCATCGTATCTTTCGTTCTTAACTGCAATGTTATTATTACGCAAGAGTGAGCTTGAATGCCCACAAGTATAAAAATGAAATAACAATATATAATAACATGCGTGTGAATCAAAGACTTCTGAAATAAAAGCTCAACTTTTGAATCAAGAATGAATAACAAGAGTTTAAAAGATTTCTGAGGGTCAAAAGACCTTGAACTATGTCCTAGGTTATCAAGGGTTATACTTGAAACCTTTAACAGTCATAAGACTATGGACTCTTCTACTCGTACTTAGGGGGATCAACCCTTAGTACCATACTGTGCACAATATCTTAACGCTAACGCATAAGAAATCCCTATACAGGGTTGTTCATCTCAGTTTGACATCAGAGTCCGCACCAAAAGAAGTTTGGTTTGGATAATTCAATAAGGGTTCTGAAATTTAGAACGTTCATCAACTATGGACTAGTTGAATTAATTAAGGGTTCGCTAGTCTAATAAGGTTCAACAATAAATGATAATTAAATTGAATAAAAATCTTAAGAGGTATACAATAGAACAAGTATTGTATAACAAAATCATACTTTGAAATGATAGATAATTTTAATATAACAAACTGAACTTGATTTATAAACTTGAATAATGATAACAAGTAGGGTTAGGAAACTTACCTCGTGCGTAGGCTAAACGATTACTACTTCCGTTCACCACAAATCCTACACTATTATTTAATATATAAAGTCCATTTTATTTAACAAATCATTACCCTTCTAATTTAATTACTTAATTAAATTAGAATATTTTCATTCTCTTACTAATATTACACTCGAATAAATTATTTCATAATAATTTCTATCGAATATTTATTTTATTCCATAAATATCTCAATTAAAATATTTACTTTATTTTATAAATATTTTAATAATAATTTTTATCAAATATTTATTTTATTCCATAAATATCTCAATTAAAATATTTCATTTATTTTATAAATATTTTAATAATAATTTTCATCAAATATTTATTTTATTCCATAATATCTCAATTAAAATATTTAATTTATTTTATAAATATTTTAATAATAATTTTCATCGAATATTTATTTTATTCCATAAATATCTCAAGTAAAATATTTAATTTATTTTATAAATATTTTAATAATAATTTTCATCAAATATTTATTTTATTCCATAATATCTCAATTAAAATATTTAATTTATTTTATAAATATTTTAATAATAATTTTCATCGAATATTTTTTTATTTTTTATTTTTTTTTATTTTTGACCGTCGGGGCGAGGTAATTTAGTTTGGTAACGCCCGCCGGGGGCGGGGTTACCCAGGCTCATTTTCTGCAGTTCTGCAGTTCGCGAACATAACAAGACCAAATTAGGCCAAAAATCTATCACAAGTAAAATTATACATTCTGTGAAGAACACAAAATATGGCCATAATTTCCAATAAGTTTATTTTACGAATTTAGACATACCCAAACACTGTAATACACATATAACTACTACTCAACCCTTCTAGCATGATTTTAACATGTTAAAACACATAATTTGTAGAATCAACACATGTAATTTTACTGTTCTTGATGTTCTTGAAAGTTTTGAAAACAAAACATGCAAATCAATACTACGGGTTCGTTATAACATCGAATTCGTTCATTTGAAGTTTGGTCTCTTCGTTTTAATATACATAATCCATTACAAGCATAAATTTATGATATAACCTATGATAGACGTATCAAATTTTGTACGTAAGGCCATATGGCCATATTTTATACTCTGTAATTTTGTAGCAACAATATACGACATGTTTTATGCAACTGATGATATGGTTTATATAACATATATAATCAAATACGATATGATAACATCTTATTACATGTAGCAACACATAATCCATACCCTCTATAATTACAGAGACTTTAACAAAACGTGAAGCCATTTTCTTATAAAACTTAAACAATCGTAAAAATAGAAATTGGGCTAAAGGAATTACCCAGAGTATAAAGTGTAGACTAAGAGAGCCTTGATGATCCTTTCTCAGTTATTAGATCAATCACACACACTCATAATTTCTCTCAACTTCACAATTTCTCTCTGTAATTTGCTTTGAACACTTAGAAAATAGGAAGGAGAATAATACGACGTATTAATAAAAGAACTGACGCGCAGAGTGGATGTCAGTTACCCAATAATGGTTAACTGCTTTCAACCTCTACTAGGGCCTCGTTTGGTAAGCCTTAAATGGCTCAAAATCATTTAATTTAATAACTCTTTTATCTTATAGTTTAATAATGTCACATCCAATTATAAAATAAATCAATTATCTTATTTACTTTACTTTTAATAAAATATGATAATTTGTCATTAATTCACATAGTCACATAATTAATTTCTTATTTATTAATTATGTCAAATTATTAAATCTCTAATTAATTATTACATTAAAATAACATTATGCTTATTAAATATTTTATTTAATTCAATAAGCTCACATAAATACATACTTTAAATAATAAATATTCTCCACATTAATTTAATAAATATAGCACATATAATTAAATTAATCTATCACAGTTGCATCAATTAATTATTTTATCTAATAATTAAATCATCGAAAATATTTATTTAATCCAATAAATATTAAAATTAAATTACAAAATCTCGTTTGTCACAGTGGATACTGCCGCAGCCGATGAAGTCTCTGTCTCCATCCACGTAGAATACTCTGGCGAACAGCTCAGATGGCTAATAAAGAAAGCATCTATCTCACGTTGATCCCAACATGCGTACACCCGGGATCGGTCCTCTGAGGATAGATGGCGAGAAGCTAAACGCTGACCTAGCGCCCCCTCGAAAGGATGGAAATCCTAGAACTGGTCAAACTGCGACATCACGGCCAACGGGTGATAGGTAGTCATGCCCCTCAAACCAGCCAGAGGGAGATAATCCATGCCCGGAGAGTGAGTAATAAAGATGTAGGGTGAGCTAATCCCTGTACATGGTAGAATGCCAAACAGATCTCTGATATCCGCCAAGAACATCGACCAAGACATAGCGTTTGTACACTCCGATGGATGAAAGGAGTGAGACATAGCTATATCATGGGTGAAGCAATACCCTTGTCGGCAAAAGGTCCCAATCGGTCTCAAGTGTGACATGAACCACACGTATAGCATGACCACGCAGCATGTAAACACTCCCATCGGATAGGTGGAGCAGTATGTGGCCGACCTCAGCGTCTCTGCCATGATCATCGGTACAATGGAGTGACCCTCCCTGAGAGCTCTCACTACCATGATGACTCTGATGTCTATCTCATCCATGTACCGTGGCATATATATATATATATATATGACAGCATGCACAATAGGAGGACATCTACTTTGGCTGAGCGCCAATAATCCTCCGGTGCGGTGAAATCCCCGGAGTGCCATGTATATCTATCCTTAGAGCCAAATCTGTCAAACAAAAAACACTGGGATATAACGTGACCAGACGTTAGCTCATCATGTACCACCCTACGCCGCAGTCCGGTGAAGGTTATAAACTGTCCGTTCATATCCCCAATAGCCATATGCACGCAAGGTCTGTCTAATGGCAGTATCATTAACCGTGCATACTCCTCTAGAGTCGGAGTTAACTCATGGGTACCAAATCAGAAAACCCACCTCTCCGATACCCAGTGCTCCAGCATGCCCTCCACGAATCCTGTGGGAACCTGAAACATCAACAGGGTCATAGTATGCTGCAAAAAATGATCTACGGTCACCCTGTCTGATGGTGGCATGCTATCATACCACAATCGCATACCAGATGCCACCAATAATGGTGGGGTATGATCAATACGGCTAACTGTCCAAGAAGACATCTTTACAGGCCGTGTCATAAGACCATCCAGGGGTCAATGCTGAACATCTCTGGAAATATAGACATATGCATAACATGATACATGCATCACAGGTAATAGATGGTAATATGATATAGGGAATGGAAGACAGTACATACATTCCTAAGTATATCATCATCTATATACATCATCTCTGTACAACTAAAAATATAGGGAAATGGGGCACAAACGCCCTACTACTAACGGAAGCCTATCAAAAGATATAGCGAGAATGGGGCACAACCACCCAATATCTAATAGAGGCCTATCAAAAGAGATAATGAGAATACACATCAGAAGAAGACAATGGTGTCAATATCTACATCATCAATCCTGTCCACTTGATGTAACTCCTCCTGAGTCACTAGATCTTCATCAACAGGGATGTCAGGCCTATACAAAGGAGGATATGCGCCGAAAAAGCCAAATGGGTCATCTGAGGGGCCAACCCTTGAGCTGGAAAGATCAAAAAAATCTGTCTCTACCGGATCTCTACCCAAATGCCGAATAAAGAAATGTGCCCAGTCAAGTCGCTGGGTCAAACTGTCAATCTATGTAAAATGAGTCAGATCTCAGACACAGGCTAGCCAATCTGTCATTATCACAGATCCTGGAACCATATCCCCCATGAACTGAGTGGCGCGGGACTGGGCTCCAATAGTACGAGGGGACCACCAACGCTGGAACATCTCCTGAGTGCAGGAACCCTCTGATAATGCAAAACTGTCAACCCCCAACAATGGGATATCCATGAAGGGTGACTGCAATGCAGGCCAATAACGCCTGACAGGAGGCAAGATCGACATACGGATCTCTTCTGTGGTGCTCCTAATAGCACACTCTCCTAAATAGAGCTCCCATCCTCTATTAGTGAAGAGAGGAACCCTACAGATGGAAATCATATAATCGATACCAGTCGGGTACCCATCCTCGAATCCCATGGCCAAGTGCTCCCCAGAATAGGGAATCCATGTGATGACATCAGTTGTCAACAACTCCAGCTGTAGGCGGCAATGAGTGAAACCCTCAGCTACAGGGACCTCCACCAGTATAGAATGATGCCATCATCGTCTTCGTGGGTAGGTATCTAAACCTAACACGCTTACATGGCGCAAACATGGAAGCCTCTCATAGGCCCAAAACTGTCAACATATAGGCAAACATCTGCGGTCAGTAAACACTCTTAACCTATATATGGGAAACTATAAGAGAAGTACTCACCAACAGAAATGGTTAGAATCCCAACCAAGCCTTAGTCAAGCCCTGCGAATGCATACGTATGCCCCCTGAGGAAATAGGCAAAGTTGTAGGAATCCCAGTCATACTCTCCTATACGGTCCACATGTCGCGTGGCGCTGATCAAAGCGAATGAGACGGTTTAAGAGTTATATGCTATGAAGCAGCCTCTAATGATCATCAGGAACAATCGCTGAAGAATGTGATCCCTGACTCTGACATCATCTGACATGGGCTCGCTCAATAGCCCACTCATAGCATCTACGCTCAAAGGACCCGTACAGATGGTCCTGCCTTTGAGCACCTCAGCCAGAACTCCTAGCAAGGATCTGACGGCAGTAGGGGTAATATCCGCCATACAATGCACTAGTGCCCCTCCAAACTCTATACCTGTGATAAACCGCCAATCCATCGGTGTCATCATCACCTCACAGTCCAGCAAATAGAGTGACTGAGTCTGGTAAAACCAACTCTCAGACAATGCCCTGAGGTAACCCTAGGGACAACGATGGGGAAGGATGGAGAAGAACGCCCCAAATCCCCAGTCATGCACAATCGCTCTATAGTCAGGATGCAGAGCCTGGTACATGGAGTGAATGTTGAACTAGTTCCCTCGAGGATCTGTAAAGCTGGGAACCTACATGAAATGCAGATCAACATCAAAATTCTTTACTCCTCGTCAATAGGAAAGAAGGAAGATTAAGATCTAACGTTATACCTCGTTGGCATGCAAATACATCGAGGGATGTCGACTCAAATCACCCAGGAGCTCTGGGTTTGCCACCTGAATACTCGGGAGGTCCCTACGGGGAACATGTGTAGCAGGAGCGGGGTCCGCAACCGGAACATCCTCGTCCTCAACGTTCGGCACATCAACCCGGACTGGATGTATCACCGCCTCCGCCAACCGACGAGGCTGTCTAACAGAACGGGGTTGAGGCACTTCAGAAGCCCTCCTCCGTATACCAGAAGTGGTCCTACGGGAACTACTCGGCTAATTTGAATCCATAATATTTGGACAAAAGTCTCCAAATCACCTTAGAAAGGGTGTGGTAATTTCTAACCTGGAGCCTTCTTTTCAAAATGCATTTTATGACTACATACATGCATGCATTGCTTTAACATATATCTTAAGTAGAGTTAAAAATGTATGACTATTCAAATGTCTACATTTTGAAATTTTTTTCCATAGTCCCCTTTGTAAATAAGACTATCCATATGCACATAGGCATGACTAGGTGGCCATTCAGTAACACACCTGCCCACAATCATATACATACTATATGCATAAAAAGTTAAAGTCATCAATCCATAAGGGTAGTTTAATTACCAGGATTACTTTGCATTTTTTACCTTTTGCTCATTTGTCCTCAAATAGGATAAGAAATTGCAGAAAAAGGTGCCAATTTGACTGTCTCAAAAGTCAAAATTTTCATATCATTATGTTCAGCATGGTTTAATACTAACATTTACTATGTTGAATATTTTTTATCAAGTCATTTGAGCATGTATATTCACTACTATGTGTTTAGATGCATTTTATATGATAAGTCAATTTCCAACGGATAAAAACTGGAAAAAAAGACATGCATACGTTACCAGGATAGTGAAGAACACTTGTACGGTGACAGAATTTGCAGAAAGTCTCCCGAACTTAGCAAATCTGAAGAAGAGCTCTCGGATTTCCTTAGCGGCGTAATATAAAAATGACATATGAAAGCAACCTGCTGGCATTAAGTATCCACGGTTAGCCGTAGGTCTACCTGCGGCTGTAGTAGGTGTACCTGCGACACCCTTACATGGGTTCCACCCCTCCATCTCGGTCCAGTTTGAGTTGCAACGGAGTTCTCAAAAGCTGAAAAAGCCAAATCAGGAATAAAAATGCTATGTGATTGAGCAGAATGACTTACAATCCTGGTTTTCTCAGACCGAGCCAGGGGTGTACACATCACTCATTGGTGTTTGCCCGAGCACAAGGTACACTATGCTGATGATATCAGCTTTTACGAATCACACTCGGTAATACCTTGCACAGGTCTAATGCTGCCAATTTCGGGTCGCCACCCTAATTCTCAAGGAGAGATTCCCCGGCGGGGGTCACAATGCAAACTCAAGAAGAGATTCCTCGACGGGGGTCACAACGCAAACTTAAGAAGAGATTCCCTGGTGGGGGTCACAACGCAAACTCAAGAAGAGATTCCCCGGCGGGGGTCACGACACAGACTCAAGAAGAGAATCCCTAGCGTAAGCATCACGCATTTTACAAAATATAACCCCGACTGGGGCATCACGCATTTGCATATGTCGAAGAGCAGACCCCGACGGGGGTTACAACGCGTTCTTCGACGAGGGTTACAATGCATGTTTCGTTGATACACACATCAACGAAAATCAAACAAATCCCAGGCGGGGGTTAAAACGCATGATCCGTTGATTCACACGTCAGCGAAGGTCAAGCAGCCTTGACAGCTGGCCCAACAGGAATATTTTATCTGGTGATGCACACATCAGCGAAGGTCAGGCAGCCCTGATAACACATACTGTTAGCAGTAAATCCAGTAGAACATTGATATAACCTGGCGATACAGACCAGGAAGAGTCAACATCATTAAGGAGGATTGATGATGGACTATGTTATACACATCCTCAAACAGACAGAGCGTTATCCCCACAGATCTCTTGTACACGAGAGGCACATCTTCAGAATCGAGTCTGTGTCAAGGATTAAGAACTTTAGTGATAACCCCAATGTCAATATCGTACAAGATGTGGATCATACATCCAATCTGGTCATCATTACCGATCCCCGGTAAAAGCAACAGGGAGCCATCAATCATCCCCAACATGTTGGGCAACAACCCCGGACACATGCATCATACATTTGCATCACGTTGCTGCACTTTACATCATGTTTATCTTATTACATTTCAAGTGTCTAGGATTCTTTATCCTATCCATGCATTGCCTTGCATGAATATGATAAAAAGGGGCATCTGTAGACACTCGAAATTTTCTGCACACGTGTCACTGACATTGCATGAGGGCAGATTCGTCTTTCAGAGATAACCCTAGGAGACAGCTCATATCCAGTTCGGATACTACCGGAAGTCCAGCCTCAACCCTGGAACACACACTGGGAGCATCAGGTCCAACCTTAGAGATAACCCCGAGGCATGTAGTTCCAATACCGAAAATTCCACCGGAGAAGACCGATCCATTTTAGAGATAACCCCGAGATATTCAGTCTCAGTCCCAACACTGGGAGTAACAGTTACCAACCTTGGACATAACCCCAAGGAATGCAGTTTCGGCGATAACCCCAGAAATGCTTGTTTCAAATGCATACGATCAGCTTCAACCTCGGTACTCACACCGAGGCACTCAGTACAAAACCTGAAGATAACACCGGGAAGACAAACACACCTCAGAGATGACAATGAGGACCTTCAACACTTGCACCATTCCAATCTCATAGATAACCCTGAGTACCGTCTGCTTTATCAGCCCAAACCGGCGATAACCCCGGTGAGGGGCAAAGTCGTCATCTTGCCACCTTTACGCCACATCACGCCATCTCAACATTTCAATACATACATTTCTACACAACAATGTCCCACAAGAACCAAGGACGTCCAATCCCGAGTGACTATTGCGCAGGATAACAAATAAATTTTAAAGCTTGAAGACCGGAGGGTATGGTCCCATCTTCCTGACTTCGTACATCCTCTAATCCCATGTCATTGCGTAACTCTCGACAACGGCGGTCTGAAATAGGTCTTACATTGTGAGACCCCAGATTTTATGAATAAATATTTAATTTTCTCGAAATATATTTTTTTAATATTATGGTGTGGATTTGATATAATGTTATAGTTGTGGATAATATTTATAAATTTTGCAAAGTAAGCAAGTGGTTATATAATATTCGATTGGTCGGGGAATATTCATTTTAACAGGGAATATTGTACGACGACACAATCATTGGTGGACCCCACAACGGAAGTATTATCATAGTTAGAAAACGACAACATTATCTTTCTATAAAAATAACGGCGGAGGTGTTACCGTTAAAACTGTTGAACTACCCGGTAGTAAAAGTACAGTAATACGCGTGGTTGCATAGTAGCACACAGTATTGATTATTGATGCTTACGTGAGAAGTCACTCAGTTATACTAAATTATTACTACAGTAATTGCTGGATCATATCTCTCATATTATTGATTCAATTATTGTTACAGTATCATCTGCATAATATGTTATATTATTAAATTAATAATTGAGACGACAAAGTTATTCATATTATTATTTACAATATTGACAATGTCTAGAAGTTCTGTCAAGGAGAGGTTTGGTCACCTAATTGCGCGCTAATAAGGAGAAATCCTTATCAGAAAGCCCCCTCTTTCCTGAGAACAACCTGATTGTTAAATATTTTGAATTATAATATTAATGATGAATAAGTTCGTATTGATTAAAGATGAATTTTATAGTTCTATTGTGTTAGAATTATTTGTGTTAGTGGAAATTGACATTTGTTTTTATAATAATTGATGTCTGGAGGTTATATTATTCAATCAGGTATTCAGGGCACTTTTCGTGTCAGAGTACTATTCAGGAGTTACTATTTATGAGTTACTATTCATGACTTACTATTCATGAGTTACTATTCATTAGTTACTATTCACGAGTTACTATTTACGGGGTACTATTCACCCGTAAGATATATTTCTTTTCGGTTCAAATCATTTTTGGGTACAATATTATTCCATGAGGAGATGTGCTAATTTTTCAGACTGTTGGTTGAAGATATAATAGTAAATCAATATGGACCGTTGGTGGAAAGTTATAATAGTAAATCAATATGGATCGCTGGTTTAAAGTTTTAATAGTAAATCAGTATGGACCATTACTTTAAGTTTTAATAGTAAACCAATATGGACCGTCCGTTTAAAAGTAAATCAATCTGGACCGTTCATTAATTAGTTACTATTCAGTCCATTCTCCTATAAATAGAAACTCATTCCTTCATTATTTCTTACGAATTCACTCAAACTCTAGAGAGAAAAAAGAAAAGTATTATGCTACTTCACTACTCCAATATCCAGTTTCTTCTAAGGTAGGGGATATTATTTGTTGTACTCGTAAGGGTTATTCTTTGTTTCTTATTCATGAAGAGAACTTCTGTTATTCCATTCTTTATTATTCTCTTGGAATAACCTGTATACGCGGGATACCCTATACTTGGTGAAATTTTTCTGTTATTCCATTCTTTATTATTATGTTGGAATAACCTGTCTATGCAAAGTACTGCATACATGGTGAAATTCTTCTGTTATTCCATTCTTATTATTCTGTTGGAATAACCTGTTTATGCGAAGTACCGCATACATGGTGAAATTCTTCTAATATTCCGTTCTATATTATTCTGTCGGAATATCCTGTCTGTGCGTTTACGCCGGACCTGGTTCCATTATTTATTATTCTGTCAGAATATCATGACTGTGCATTTACGCCGGACATGGTTCCATTATTTATTATTCTGTTGGAATATCCTGTCTGTGCGTTTATGCCGGACCTGATTCCATTATTTATTATTCTGTTGGGAATAACCTGTCTTTGCAGTCTATCGCACGCATGGTGAATCCTTTTGTTATTCCATTCTTTATTATTCTGTTGGAATAACCTGTCTATGTGGATTACCACATGCATGGTGAATGATCCTTCGTATTCATTCCTTATTAAATTGTGGAAATGATCTGTCTACGTGGATTACAGCAGGGCGGGCGAAAATCCATTTGCAGTTTCATATATTCTATTATACTCAGTTGGTTTAAGCTTTGGCTTCTATACTCCATGAAATTAGTGGAATATCCTTGATATTTGCGCTTCATCCAGTATCTTTTCATGAAAATATTCTTCTGAGCATTCTTTAATTTTACTGCACAAAGCAGTATCATGTTGACAATTTGGACGTTATTGAGTTCAGGACAAATTAACTTATAAATCTTTAAAATTAATTCTTGAACTTGTTTTATTGTATTGTCATCATACTCATGCTTATATTATGTTGAAAGTCATCTTTGGCTTACGTGCATAGATGGACTTGGTATGATTATGACCAGGGATTATTCGGTATAATCATGACCGTAATGTGACGAATGATGTGGTAAAAGTCCTCGTTGGCCTGTAGTTCATTGGTGGACAGTTGTTGGTATGATTATGACCAGGGATTATTCGGTATAGTTATGACCATTAATGATTACATGAATATCCTTGGTCGTGGAGCAGGGACAATTCGATTTTATTTATTAAGTTGAGTCTCAACGATAAAAGTGATGAAAAACCTTTTAAATCATAGAAGATATTAGATTTTATTCTCTACTTGACTCTTCTAATGGATTGCTTGTTCCGCTGCAATTAAACTTGATGTTTATTATATTTTATCAGTTTAACTCCGTTGAAGGCTAATGATAATTTATTTTGCATTATCTTAGTCATAATATTTCTTACTGGGCTAGTTGAGCTCACCCTTTCTTTCACTGTTCTCTTCAGGAAATGAGAACGTAGCTGGGACTAGTCGGGGAACAGAGTGATGGTTGTAGATGGTGCATTAGTATTCCTCACTATTCTGTGAAATAGTGTGATAATAATTGTAATGAGGACTCCTTTTGAGTTTTTATACTCTCTAGTAGACAATATTTGTATTCAAACTCACAGTTTATGTTTTGTCGTATTGTACACGACATTTGTATTATTAAGTTGTATTTGAATTCAGTACCTTGTCTCTGGCGATCCAAGATGAGTGACGTATACCTGTTTTGGGGGCATCACAGTTGGTATCAAAGCTTAGGGATATGATTCTTGGCTGAGATGTGAGACAAAAACTAAGAGGGGAGAGACGGGGAATTCCTTCGCTAGTATGACCTACCTAAGTTTATTTGGTATTTAATTGGTCGGTCAGAGTATATGGATAATGTGTGACATGTTAATTAACCCTTGTTTTGTGGCAGTATTTGAAAATGGCATCTGAAAATGCTGAGATAAGCAATGAAGCACATGAGACCGTTGAGTTAGCTCAATTAAAAGGTAACGACCAACAACACGATAATAATCATACCGGTGGCAACGACCATCAGAACAATGATAACCATCATGGGGGAAATTATCATGCCAAGAATGGTAACCACTTCGGTGGTAATCACGGCCAATATAATAAAAGTGGAAAATTCAAGAAGAGAAGGTCACCTAGCCCGATTTTATCGTGCACCAAAGTCAAGTCCAGCTGGGATAGTGATGCCAAAGGATGTCCCAGATAAGTCAAAGCCGATAGTTTAAGTGAGAGCGTTTGTCGAGGAACCCGAACAAAGTTATCATTTTTAAGTTAATCAAAAATGCTTACGAAGTCTATACCTTATTCAATACCGGTGCTACCTATTCTTTTATCTCTCTTGCTTGAGCTCAACGTTTAAATTTGACTCCTGAGAAATTAGACTTTGACTTATTGGTTAAAACTTCGATAGTAGAAACCTTCGTTACCTCCACTGTTTATAAATCTTGTTGATTCAAATCGACACTTTCATGTTACTTGTCGATCTTATCTCTTTGAAAATACTTGCCTTTGATGTGATTTTAGGAATCGATTGGTTAATTACTCATCAAGCTTTTTGTAAGGTTGTTAGCTTTTATATTCCTAACCAACCTATTATGTGAATTCAAGCAACCAAACCAATCATTGTCATATCAAGTCATAAGTAAAGAGCCTCGAGCCTTTCGCTGGTGACTTCATTTTGTGGAATGTACCGAAGCCAGACTTTCTGTAGGCGACGTCGTGAATGATGATGGCAAGTTGATAGGTATCAATGTGAAGTACTATCCAAGTCTTGGATGAGGGTTACAGTTTTGAATGATATTTCTGTTGTTAATAAATTTCCTGACGTATTCTTGAAGACTTCTTAGTCTACCCCTAGAGCGTGAAATCAAATTTTTTATTGACCCCAATACAAAACCCATTTCTAAAATCCTCAAATATTTCTTCACCCAAAACGAACATGTAATGTGCCAAAGATGTTGGCTCGAGCTGTTGAAGATTACGATCGTACCATTCAATATCATCGCGGGAAAAACGAACGTGGTAGCTGACGCGTTGAGTAGAAGATCGTATGCGTTTACACGTGCGATGTTGTTAACACAAAGACCCATCTCGTATAACTTACAAATGATGAAGATAGAGTTAAAGACTCTAGGGACCCACGTGAAGATAATGAATATACAATTAAAATAGACTTTAATCAATAAAGTTAAAGTTGCTCAAGCTATACAACCGGAGCTGATGAATGTCAAGAAGAAGGTTCAAGATGGCGTTATTCTAGAAGCAAGAATCGAAGAAGAGAGGAAATCTCAACCCTCAATTTTATTGGCCCATTTGAAATCCTTGATCGAGTAGGAACTGTGGCCTATAGACTCGTTTTACCGCCAAGTATGTCGCTTGTTCAGAACGTTTTTTTACGTATCGTTGTTACGTAAATATGTGGACGACCCGAACAACATTATTAAATTAGTACTAAATGATATAGCAGAAGATTTAACGTATGAGGAGATACGTGTTAAAATCTTGGATAAGAAGGATCATATTCAACACTCAAAGGTTATACCTCAAGAGTTAGAATTTGAAGTGAAGGCAAGGTATCCTCACCTCTTCAGCATACCAGGTACGTACGTAAATTTCGAGGGCAAAATTCCATAAGGAGGGGAGATTGTGAGACCCTAGATTTTATGAATAAATATTTAATTTTCTCAAAATAATTTTTTTAATATTATGGTGTGGATTTGATATAATGTTATAGTTGTGGATAGTATTTATAAATTTTGCAAAGTAAGAAAGTGGTTATATAATATTCGATTGGTCGGGGAATATTCATTTTAACAGGGAATATTGTACGACAGCACAATCATTGGTGGACCCCACAATGGAAGTATTATCGTAGTTAGAAAACGACAAAATTATCTTTCTATAAAAATAATGGCGGAGGTGTTACCGTAAAAACTGTTGAACTACCCGGTAGTAAAAGTACAATAATACGCGTGATTGCATAGTAGCACACGGTATTGATTATTGATGCTTACGTAAGAAGTCACTCAGTTATACTCAATTATTGCTACAGTAATTGCTGCATCATATCTCTCATATTATTGATTTAATTATTGTTACAGTATCATCTGCATAATATATTATATTACTAAATCAATAATTGAGACGACAAAGTTATTCATATTATTATTTGCAATATTGACAATATCTAGAAGTTCTGTCAAGGAGAGGTTTGGTCACCTAATTGCGCGCCAATAAGGAGAAATCCTTATCAGAAAGCCCCCTCTTTCCTGAGAATGACCTGATTGTTAAATATTTTGAATTATAATATTAATGATGAATAAGTTCGTATTGATTAAAGATGAATTTTATAGTTCCATTGTGTTGGAATTATTTATGTTAGTGGAAATTGACATTTGTTTCGATAATAATTGATGCGTGGAGGTTATATTGTTCAATCGGGTATTCAGGACACTTTTCTTGTCGGAGTACTATTCACGAATTACTATTCATGAGTAACTATTAATGAGTTACTATTCATGAGTTACTATTCATTAGTTACTATTCACAAGGTACTATTCACCCGTAAAATATATTTCTTTTCGGTCCAAATCATTTTTGGGTACAATATTATTCCATGAGGAGATGTGCTAATTTTTCAGACCGTTGGTTGAAGATATAATAGTAAATCAATATGGACCGTTGGTGGAAAGTTATAATAGTAAATCAATATGGATCGCTGGTTTAAAGTTTTAATAGTAAATCAGTATGGACCGTTACTTTAAGTTTTAATAGTAAACCAATATAGACCATCCGTTTAAAAGTAAATCAATCTGGACCGTTCATGAATTAGTAACTATTCAGTCCATTCTCCTATAAATAGAAACTCATTCCTTCATTATTTCTTACGAATTCACTGAAACTCTAGAGAGAGAAACTATAGAGAGAAAAAAGAAAAGTATTATGATACTTCACTACTCTAATATCCAGTTTCTTCTAAGGTAGGGGATATTATTTGTTGTACTTGTAAGGGGTATTCTTTCTTTCTTATTCATGAAGAGAACTTCTGTTATTCCATTCTTTATTATTCTGTTGGAATAACCTGTATATGCGGGATACCCTATACTTGGTGAAATTCTTCTGTTATTCCATTCTTTATTATTATGTTGGAATAACCTGTCTATGCAAAGTATTGCATACATGGTGAAAATCTTCTGTTATTCCATTCTTATTATTCTGTTGGAATAACCTGTTTATGCGAAGTAGCGCATACATGGTGAAATTCTTCTAATATTCCGTTCTTTATTATTCCGTCGGAATATCCTGTCTGCGTGTTTACGCCAGACCTGGTTCCATTATTTATTATTCTGTCGAAATATCATGTTTGTGCGTTTATGCCGGACCTGGTTCCATTATTTATTATTCTGTTGGAATATCCTGTCTATGCGTTTATGCCGGACCTGATTCCATTATTTATTATTCTGTTGGGAATAACCTGTCTGTGCAGTCTATCGCACGTATGGTGAATCCTTTTGTTATTTAATTCTTTATTATTCTGTTGGAATAACCTGTCTATGTGGATTACCACATGCATGGTGAATGATCCTTCGTATTCATTCCTTATTAAATTGTGGAAATGATTTGTCTACGTGGATTACAGCAGGGCGGGCGAAAATCCATTTACAGTTTCATATATTCTATTATACTCAGTTGGTTAAAGCTTTGGCTTCTATACTCCATGAAATTAGTGGAATATTCTTGATATTTGCGCTTCATCCAGTATCTTTTCATGGAAATATTCTTCTGAGAATTCTTGAATTTTACTGCACAAAGCAGTATCATGTTGACAATTTAGACGTTATTGAGTTCAGGATAAATTAACTTATAAATCTTTAAAATTTATTCTTGAACTTGTTTTATTGAATTGTCATCATACTCATGCTTATATTATGTTGAAAGTCATTTTTAGCTTACGTGTATAGATGGATTTGGTATGATTATGACTAGGGATTATTCAGTATAATCATGACCGTAATGTGACGAATGATGTGGTAAAAGTCCTCATTGGCCTGTAGTTCATTGGTGGACAGTTGTTGGTATGATTATGACTAGGGATTATTCGGTATAGTCATGACCATTGATGATTACATGAATACCCTTGGTCGTGGAGCAGGGATGATTCGATTTTATTTATTAAGTTGAGTCTCAACGATAAAAGTGATGAAAAACCTTTTAAATCATAGAAGATATTAGATTTTATTCTCTACTTGATTCTTCTAATGGATTGCTTGTTCCGTTGTAGTTAAACTTGATGTTTATTATATTTTATCAGTTTAACACCGTTGAAGGCTAATGATAATTTATTCTGCATTATCTTAGTCATAATATTTCTTACTGGGATAGTTGAGCTCACCTTTTCTTTCACTGTTCTCTTCTGGAAATGAGAACGTAGCTGGGACTAGTCGGGGTACAGAGTGATGGTCCTAGATGGTGCATTAGTATTCCTCACTATTCTGTGAAATAGTATGATAATAATTGTAATGAGGAATCCTTTTTAGTTTTAATACTCTCTAGTAGACAATATTTGTATTCAAACTCACAGTTTATGTTTTGTCGTATTGTACACGACAGTTGTATTATTAAGTTGTATTTGAATTCAGTACCTTGTATTTGGCGACCCAAGATGGGTGATGTATACCTGTTTTGGGGGCGTCACATACATACCTCAGTCGGATGCCCGAATTGAAATTCTAAAAGTTTGAGCGGACATTACATTGCATGCATGCACGTACTTCGAGATGACGGGACCTGCGAAGCCCGGGGTAACCCGACCAGCCGCAGGTACACCTGGGGCTCCCCGCCTCTATAAATAGAGGGCTTGGGGTGGCCATTTTGAAAGAGAAAAAAGACGAGGAAGCCCTGTCAAATTTGCTTGTACTCACCACACACTGAGTGCTTTCTCATTTTAAACACTTGTGAGCTCACATATAACTACTTTTGTACTGACAGGAGCTGAGTGTTCATCCTTTAAAAGATATAGAAGTCTTCTTTGGCAGCCCACTGTAAGCTTTCTCACACACTTTAAAGGCTTTCTCTTCATCTTTGCACACACTTTTCTTCACATTGAGAGTCGTGTTGCGTGTGTTTGTAATAAGTAGGTTTTATACCTACTTATCCGGTATCTATTACTTGAATTAGTTTCTTAAACTCATGTTTCTTAGTTACTTTTCATGCATTTCATGTTCATTTTGTAGGTTATACATTTCGGAGCGGTGTGAGCGACTATTGGGAAGGACAAGCAAGGAAAATGCAAGGAAAAAGCAATTCGGACATCGTTTATTCTTTCATGTTTGATTCATGTTATTAGCTTGGAGCTTGGACTATATTGTAGAGCGTTTTCTTAGATTTCCGAAACATCTTGAATCATTCAAATCAGAGTTCGGATGAAAGAGTTATGACATTTCTAGCAACGGACGTTGAACTTCACCGTTTTGGGTGGTCATTTGCGTAGCAGTCACTTCCAGTCCAATTTCGACCATCATACGTTTGTTATTTCTGAAATCTTAAAGAATGAAAGTTGTATATCTAGTCGATAGCTTCGATTTGATAGGTCGCAGGCCCCGTAACTCCTCTCGGTATAAAAGTTATGGCAGTTTTAGCAGAGGAGGTTCCAGCAGAAAATCAATTCGCAGTTTAGTGTCCAGCCGGGGCTGGATGTTTTATGCCTTAGGATCCAGCTGGGGCTGGGTGTCTGGGTGTGTTAATAGATTGCTATCCAGCTGGGGCTGGGTTTTTACAAAGGAAATACCCAGCCGGGGGCTGGGTATGCGAAAAAAGAGTAGATTTTGTCCGAATTTGAGTCCGAAAAGGATTGTTTTCGAGTTGTTTGATTCAAGGACTTCCAAGAAGACTAAAAGAGATGTACAAAAGCTTATAAAAGGAGGGGAATAACATAGATTAGAGGGGAATATTAGTAGATTAGAGAGAATTATATTAAATTAGATTAGAGTAAATTAGAGAAAAACACTAGTTCTAATTAGATTTGGAGATTGAAGCAACTTGAGACCATTGAAGATTTGAAGTAGGAGCAAGGAGGGAGCATCAAATCTACTGACAATAGATTATTTCTTCTCACTTCTTCTATCTTTCTCTTTTAATGATTATTCAATTGTGGATTCATAGTTTTAATTCAATGAACTAATTCTTTGTTTGAGATTACAATGGATCTTATTGTGTAGTTTATTTTAATATGCTTCGCTATCAATTATTATGTTCTATTGTGAGGATTGTCTATTATGATTTAGAATTAATTGTTTAATTGATTAGCCATCAATTACCGTGATAATCTATATGAACTCGAGAGATGAAGTATTGATTTAGATCTAATCATGATAGCATGTGTTCAGGATTTTGTTAGTAGCTTAAACTTAATGAGTGTTAAGATAGAGATATGCTTGACATCGCATGTAATCTTATAGAGAACTTGCTCTTAAACCTTCTTCAACTGTAATTCACATAGAGATATAGTGGGTTAGTTGATTAAGGTGTTTAACAGATTTCTATCTTAATTGTGGATTGACGTTAATATGGTATTAGTGCATCGAGAGGTGGTTAATACTACTTTTGTGTTCTTGATTAACAATTCGGGATAGAGAATAATTGATGAGAAGTGTGTTAACTTAAATGAGCAATAAGTGAAGTTGTGATCTTAAATCTCCATAGTCTTAATTTAATTAGTGGAAGTTAATAGTAGTTTAATTTATTTAATTTGCATTTCATTCGTTTAAATAAGATTGAGTTGGTTACGGGTTAGTACTTGGTGATTTTTATTAACTAATTCTCCGTGGGAACGATACTTTACTTATCACTTTATTACTTGTTGACCACGTATACTTGCGTGTTGTGCGTATATAAATTTTACCTAACAAGTTTTTGGCGCCGTTGCCGGGGAATTAGTTTAATATTTTTTTACCAATATTAACTTCAATCAAATTAGTCTTAATTTAAACATTTTTATTTTTATTTTTAATTCTCTTCCTATATTTCTCTCTTTTTAGGTACCATGGATGACTTTGCGTATCAATGGCCATACACGAACATGACTCAACCAAAAGAAACGGAGATTGACAGACTCGCGACACTTTCCGCAATGTCAGCACAAATTAAAGAACTTTCGAGGAAGTTGAACGTTATCGCAGCCCAACAGAGTCGAAGGATGGCAATCATGTGTGACTATTGTGCTGGCAACCATCCGAGTCATCAATGCACCGTTAGTTTTGGGCGGGGACAACAAGGTGGTGTATACCTCAACCAGTATGCATATGATAATTACCATCAAGTTTGGGGGTATCACCCGGATTCTTCATGGAGCTACAACTATCAAGACCAATACTCTGCTCCAAGTCCAACATACACACCGGAATTCTCATATTCACCTCCAATGCGACAAGAAGACAAATCAGAGTTTATGGAATTCATGTTAAGGGCTTTAACAGAAAAAGAAGAGTTTATAAATAGTCAGGAGCTGTCAATCCAAAATTTTAATAATTGGATGGAAAAACGTTTCACAACCTCAACCAATGGTCCTCAATACATGCCTTCCGAGACTGAAACAGAAAGTTCAAGGCTGGGGGAATTATTGTCCAAGTTCATAGTAGATGAGGAGAAGATGAGTAATCAAGTGAGGGAAAATCAAAATCTTGCGGATCAGATAGAGCAAATGACCGAAGCCGTAAGCAACCTTCCTCCAAACACTTGGCATTATGACATGGATGACGAAATTGACGGAGAACCTGAACCAAATCTACAACTAGATGAGCCTCGAGATGTTGAAAAAGAGGAGATAAGTGGGGATAATGACAACAATGTCAGTGAAGAACTAATTATGAGAACCAACGATGATGAGCCGATGTTATTTATGCCTCAAGTGCCTTCTCCTCCACAGTTCAAGAATTCAATTAGATTTGCAAAACCTTGTCCAATTGGTAGTCATGTCATTGGCAATAATCCATGTGACGTAAAAGCGAGTACAACTTTGAAGCCATGGTGCGATGAGTTGGAGAAGATAGAAGAAGAGATTGTTGTGTCTGACAAGCCTCAATGCCAGAATATATTCGCAGACACAATGGAGAAAACACCTAGATGCTGGACGTTTTTTAATGTGATCTTATCTAAAGAAAGCATGCTAGGTGACTTTAATACAATGGCTATTACAAATGGGAACCTACCAAAAGCTATATTATTTCCGATGAATGGAGGGTTCCTCAACTTTCGAAGAGGAATTGGATAGTATTGACCAGACAAAGTCAGGCTGAAAGACTATAAATCAAGCGCTAACTGGGAGGCAACCCAGGAATTTTTTATATTTATATGCTTTACTAGTTTATTTAGTAGATAGGAATTAAGTTGCTTATTAAGTTCTCTTATAATCTAATCCATGTTGTCTCTCTTCATTGCAGGTATTGGAGGTTCAATGGATAGGAAAATGATCGTCGCAGCCATCGCCACCATTAACTCACGCTTAGCTGATTACAGGGAAGTTCTCTTCTACTTACCGCTATATTCTTACAATGAGGACATTGTAATTGCTAAGTTTGGGGGAGTTTAGTTTAGTTCTTCATTACATGTTTAGTTTCATGTTTATGTTATGTTATTTTGCATATGTTGTTAATTTAGTTTAGGTTCATTATTAAAAAAAAATTCAAAAAAAATCAAAAATTTAAAAATAATAGTTAGTTACTATGTTCATCTTGTATGAGTCCAGCTGTTTAATAATTTACAGTTTATTTTGGCCAATGATGAGATTGGGATTGAGTAGGAAAGTATAATACTGACTATTAGAGCTTTGATGTGATTTCTTGTTATGAATTGAATCTTTTTCTGTTTAAAACTGGTATAATAAGGATATCACAGTAAAAATAACTTGTTGATTGATTGAGTTTAAATTGATAAATAATGGGACTCTAAAGGATAATGCTAGTTTGAATGAAAGAATGAGAAGAATAAGTAGTGATGACTAAAGTTCGATAAAAACCTAAGTTTGAGGGAAAAATTTGGGATATATAAGCTTTAAAAAAAATAAAAAAAAAGAAAAAATGATGAAAAATATATATATATATATCGTGGCTAGTTTTGTTTCGGGGCCTTTGTTACTTGAGCAAGTACGCCCGAAGGGGTATCTTAATACCTAGCGCCCTAAGGTCTTATATGGTCTAGGAGTCGTTGGTCGAAAGCTCGCTAAGGGGTAGCACTGTTAGCCTAATGGAATGAGACATTGCACAGCCATGGTTAAAAAGTAAAAAAAAAAGAAAAGAAAAAAAATAATAAAACGGGAAAAGAGCAAAAAGCCCCCGTAATGAAAAGTAAAGCATAAGTATCCCGGATTGGACTCTTGAACTTGGTGGATGTTTGACTTTAATTGGATCTAGCTTATTTTTGGGTTTTGTGAGTTTTCACTGTATGATGCCTTTAAAGAGACCTATTATGTGTTAAATTTGATTTCATATCAGTTAGCATGTTTGTTGAGCACACACGCACTATACCAGTAATAACAGTTTAAGATTTGATGATTGACTAGGAAATTGTTGATTGGTTTTGATATGATGTATTATCATGTTTACCTGATTTCTCTAAGGCCGAGTGAATAGATTTGATTCTATCAATATTGCTGGATTCGTAGGCATATAGATTAGTTGCATTTCATTTCATTGCATTGCATTATGTGGTGTTGCTTGAGGACAAGCAAAGGTTTAAGTTTGGGGGTATTTGATAAGTAGGTTTTATACCTACTTATCCGGTATCTATTACTTGAATTAGTTACTTAAACTCTTGTTTCTTAGTTACTTTTCATGCATTTCATGTTCATTTTGTAGGTTATACGTTTCGGAGCAGTGTGAGCGACTATTGGGAAGGGCAAGCAAGGAAAATGCAAGGAAAAAGCAATCCGGACATCGTTTATGCTTTCATGTTCGATTCATGTTATTATCTTGGAGCTTGGACTATATTGTAGAGCGTTTTCTTAGCTTTCCGGAACATCTTGAATCATTCAAATCAGAGTTCGGATGAAAGAGTTATGACATTTCTAGCAACAGACGTTGAACTTCACCGTTTTGGGTGGTCATTTGCGTAGCAGTTACGTCCAGTCCAATATATTAAAGCAAATAAATGCTCCAGACCGAAGTCTAGGCTCATCGAACAAAGTTCGACACACAGTTAATATATAAATGTATATATATATATATATATATATATATATATATATATATATATATATATTGACTAACATTTTTGAGTTATGCCTCGTTTGAGCCTAGACTTCGGTCTGGAGCGTTTATTTGCTTTAATATATATATATATATATATATATATATATATATACAGACTGAAATGAAACCACAGACCGAAGTCCAGGCAAAAGCAAGCAACACGACTCTCAACGTGTAGAAGGGTGTGTGTAAAGATACAGAGAAAGACTCTAAAGTGTGTGAGAAGGCTTACAACTGACTGCTAAAAAAGACTTCTATATTTTTAGAATGGGTAAACACTGTCTTTTTTAGGTACAAAAGGGCTATATATGAGCTCACAGGTGTTTAAAAGGGGAAAGTACACTGCATGGGGTGAGTGCAGAGCAAATTGGGCAGGGCTTCCTCGCCTTTTTTCTTGCAAAATGGGCAGCCCAAGCCCTCTATTTATAGGCATTTTAGCCGCAGGTGTACCTGCGGCTGAGCCGCAGGTGTACCAGAGGCAACTCGGGTGGGCCCATTTTTTTGGATCGGGTCATCTCGAAGTACGTGCACTCGAACACTGTAATGTCCACTTGAACTTTCAGAAGTGCAATTCGGGCATCCGTTTGAGGTATACAGGACCTATTTCAGACAGCCGTTTTCGAGAGTTGTACGATGGCATGGGATTAGAGTTTGTACGAAGTCATTGAAGATGGGACGGTGCCCTCCGGTCTTCAAGCCTCAACTTTCTTTCGTTACCCTGCACAATAGTCACTCGGGATTAGTTTAGTATTGTGGGACATTGTTGCGTAGAGATTTTAAGACGACGTGACGTGGCATCGTGTTGACGAGATGACAATGTTGCCCCTCACCGGTGTTATCGCCGGATTGGGTTGATAAAGCAGACGTTGCTCAGACTTCGCTGAGATTGGACTGCTGCAATTTGTTGAAGGTCCTCATTATCATCTTTGAGGTGTGCCTGTCTTCTCGATGTTATTGCCGGGTTGGTACAGTGTTTCTCGTTGTGAGTGCCGAGATTGAAGCTGGTCGCATTTGAAACAAGCATTTCTGGGGTTATCGCCGAAACTGCATCCCTTGGGGTTATCACCAAGGTTGGTGGCTATTCCCATGGTTGGGACTGAGACTGGATACCTCGGGGTTATCTTCGAGATTAATCGGTCTTCCTCCGGTGTGTGTTCCGGTATTGGATCTGTATGCCTCGGGTTTACATCCGAGGTTGGAACTATTACTCCTAGAGTGTGATTTGGGGTTGATGCTGAACTTCCGATAGTATCCGCTATGGATATGGATTGTCTTTTAGAGTTCCCTCTTAAAAGATGAATTTGTCTTCCTGCAATATTAGTGACAGCAGTACAGAAAATTTCGAGTGTCTACAGATGCCCCTCTTTATCATACTCATGCATGGCGATGCATGGGTAGGATAAAGAATCCTAGACATTTGAAACGCAACAAGACGAACATGGTACTATGGATAGTAACATGATGCAAATGTATGATGCGTATGTACGGGGTTGTAGCCCAACACGCTGGGGATGATTGCTGGCTCCCTATTGCTTCAACTGGGGATTGGCAATGATGTGTGAGCCGAATCTGTTAGGATGTTGATGTTGGAGTTATCACCAAATCCCTGTGTTTTTGATTATGACTTGATCTTGAAGATGTACCTCTTATGTGTAAGAGATCTGTGGGGATAAAGCTTGATCTATTTGAGGATGTGTATTGTAACATTCCAGAATTTTAAAGTGTAATGTTAAATATTTATTAATTTATATAAGTATTTAATGGATATGTTTATTTGTTGAATAAATAATTGTTCAATTTGAGTTGATGTGGTTTAGTTAATTATTTGTTGAATAAATAATTAAATATTAAATATTTATTTGTAATATTAAATATTTATTGAATTATATAAGTATTTAATGGCAATTTCAGTTGATGTGATTTAATTAATTATTTGTTGAATAAATAATTATGGAGCTAAGAAAATTAATTGTTATGAGATTATATACCAATTTAATTTAGTAAGTAAGCTAGAGAGCTTATAATGATTTAAATATATTATAATATTTTAAATGGAAAATTGTAATTTAAAATATTAGTTGGTTAAATAAAATTATACTTATAAAAGAAATTATAGTTATGTGATATTAAATTATGTGCTAAAGTAATTTAATAGATTAATGTTTTAATTGATTTATTAATTAAATAAAAGTGTGACTAATAACCTTGCTATAAAGGAGTTATTAAAATAAATTAAGGGAGTTTAATTCAGTTTTGTCAAGCAAGGCCTAATGCCTATTAAGTCTTTTATTTAATTGTGTTTTACCAAACAAGGCATAAGGGTTAATTGATTATATTTTTAGGGGTTAGCCAAACAAGCCTTATGGCTTTTGATTTTCAAAATAAAAATAACTGATGTCAGTTAAGTTAGAGTTATATTATATATTTAATATATACATTATATCTATATACGTTATATTATTTTACGTATGTTAGAGTTAGGAAGAAAGAAAGCTCAGAAGAAGAAAAAGGGAGAGAAGAAGAAAACTATAGAGAGAAAAAGTGAGTGATTCTAACAGGTTTTTGAGAAAGGAATTGGAGAAAAGAATAGCCATCATCTTCCTAATTAAAGGTAGGAGCTTAATCTCTTCTTTAAAAGTTTAGACTTCTTCTTCCAAAAAGTTCTCTGTAAAAATTTTATAAAGAATAACTTGTTGTTATGTATGTAGTTTTGTATTATTATTGATTATAAGGTTATTCCATGAGTTTATATATGATTATAGATAAAGTAATTCATGTATGTATGTGTTTTGTAGAAGAAAGTATATTACAGTGTTTACACGAAAATATATATATGAACATGACAAAAATAAAATAGAAATTAAGGTTTAATTAGTTGTTAAATTGATAAATTGATTATGGAAATTGATAGAGTATGTATAATCATAACTATGATATTTTAAAATTTCTGTTTTGATTGAAAAACAAAATCATAGTGTCGATTTTCATAAAAAAATGTCAACAGTGGAGTTTTTGCCAAAAACGTTGAAATTGGGTGTTGTAACTTTGATGTTTGTGTTATTTTATGACTTTAAACATGTTAGAAGTCTTCACAATATGTTTATATGAAGTCTATATGTGTATTACATGTTAATCAGTCTATTAGATTCAAGCTTTTAGGCCAAATTGGCTTTTTCTTGTACTATTGCCGAAGCTGTCAGTCGATACTGGAGTTTCGCGCCGCGGCGCGGCCCAGGAGTACGATAGTGGCGCCGCAGCGTCATCACCACGCCGCAGCGCGGCTTCATAGTATAATCACTGCGCCGCAGCGCCATCACCACGCCGCAGCGCCATCACCACGCCGCAGCGCGACCCACAGTGTAAACTGTGGCGCCGCGGCGCGAGTTAACAGAATGTTTTGACAGTTTTGTTTATGTATACAAAACTTAAAAATAAATGTTATGTGTTAATAATATGAATGTTAAATGATGATTTCAGTAGTATTAAGCTATGAATGAGCATGTTATCAAGATTTAATTAGTATTAACGTAGTTTGATTATGTGAATTGGTAATTTAACCTACATGATGTATATATTTTGTTTATATAGATATAAAATGTTGGTAATGACTAATTATGTCATGATGACATATGTATAGGGTATTGATTCAAGTTGTAAGGTTTAGCTTGTGCTAAAGGAAAGTTTTCTAACTCAAAACTTCATTGTGCGAGTTTAATTTCATTTGGTACATTATTGTTTTCAAATTCAATTACAACTGTTGTAAGTTGCTACTTCTACACTTTCGTAGAGCTAGATTTCCTATGATTAAGTGAGTCATTGTATCTAGTTACTCATGACGATGCAAGTTTTCTAATCTATTATCTTGTTAATTTAATTACTGTTTTCATTTCGATTACCTTATAATGATGCAAGCTGTCTAAACTTTGGTTTGATGTTAAATAATTTATTCTTGTATCTCACTTGTTGTTTAGCATGCATAACTAAATTGCTATGTATGTTTATTATTCAATTCTAATTAACCTTGACTTAGTGTTGTTCAAGCAAGGTATGCTATAGTTATTCAATTTGTATGCTATTAGATTATTCCTAATGCATGACTTTAGTTACTATGATTGGTTCAAATCACTATTATTTATAGTATAGTGTTATTGGTCTTATTCAACTACTCCTTAGTTGATGTTCGTTAAATTCTAAATTTCCTTGAAAGCTTATCCAAACCAAACTTACTTTGGTGCGAACTTGTATTCTAAATACTGAGATGAACAACTCTTTTAATAGAGGTTTACGCTTAGCGTTGAAATGGTTGTGCACAATACATTGTACGAAGGGTTGACCCCCCCTAAGTACGTGGAGTCCTTATAGTCTTATGACTGTTAAAGTTAAAGTTGAAAGATTACTTATAACTGTGGACTTGATTCGTGGTCTTTAGACCCTCAGTGAATGTTATACTTTTCAGAAAGTTAATAGAATATATTGTTCAGTTCTATTGAGCCTAATATTGGCAATTGATGTAAAAGTTTAAAGATTTATATATTGTTATTTCAAGTGGGCCTTGTTTGCTCACTCTATCTTGTAAAATTTCTTACAGCTAAAGTTGAAACTGGTGACGTACCTAGCACCAGTAAGGGAAAAGGAAAGATGAATAAGTACTAAAGACTTGTAATAGATTCGATAGTTTTATTATCAGACTTTGGTTTAAAGATTGTAATGAAGTTTATTTAAATTCCGCATTTGAATGATTGTTGTTAAAGGTTAGATAACCTAGGAGATTTTTATTTGAGTTTAATCCTGTATGGGTAGGTTTTTATTATTCAATTTTATTATAATTGGGTAGTTATAAATGAATGTTTTGATTAAGTGAACACCAAATCTTGAGGAAATGAAGTACCATGATTTGGGGGTGTCACATGTTGGTATCAAAGCTTTAGGTTATGAACCTTAGGTGGGGGGAAAAGCCTTAGGAAGTAACCTTTGAAAAGATAGTGGAGTTAACTCTTATCGAGTTTTAGGAAAGAAGTAATAAAACACTTATGTGCTTATGTGATTTTAAATTATGTACTCATGAGTGTCGAATAGTAATGATTAATAATTAAAACTTTAAAACTTTGTTGTCAGGATGACTAATGTCGGAGAATCCAGTCAGGCTAGGGAGGAGGAACCTCAAGTGCCTATAGAGGAGGAGCCTCGCGACATTCAGGTAGTTTAGGAACAACTACTGCCACGGGAGTCAGCCCTGTTGGTCACAGGTAGTTGAAGATGAAGATGATGACGTGGAAACAGATAAGGAGGATCCCATTAAGTTACCACAGGAGGATGAGGATGATGAGGACGAGGAGGAAAGGATTCCACTTAACTTGATAGCTGGCCGTATATACGATGAGGTGCATGACCATAACGTGGAACTTCAGGATACAGTTGAAGAGTTGCAGGAGATAGTAGCTGAACAACAAACTGCAATGACACAAAAAAGACAGCGAGATCCAGGATCGTGAGGAACAACTGACAAATGCCGAGGAGAAACTAATACAGACTGAAGGAGAGAAAGAACAATTGATCGAGATGGTTGATGAATTGAAGAACAAGCTGAGAGAAGAAGCTACTAAGAGGGCAAGAGCTGAAGATGCATACGAGGAAGCTTATCAAAGAACTGGAAGAGCAGTAAGGAACTCACAGGCGAAAAGGATGAAGATGGAAGAGATGGATAAAGTATTTGACATCGCAATTAATTGAGCTCAAGATCGGGTCATGGGATATCCGATTCAGTTCGAGACGCTGCCATCATATGTATTAGATCGCAGGACAATGTTTTAAGTCATGGAGGAAGAACGTAATAGGGCTAAGAAGTATCTTAATAGAACATCGTAGTTGTTGTACGATGAGTGAAAGGTTAAATAAATTGTAAATCCCAAGTGTTATGTAACCTATGGGATATGACTATGATGTTGTCCTGAAACTTTTGTAGTTCAGGAAAGTAATGTAGATAGCAGTGATGCTATTGTTTTATGTTTTCCAAAAAGGTTTTGAATAAATAAAAGTTGTTATTTTATTCAAAGTGTTATGTGTTATGTGGTTATTTCTTTTATGGAGGCAAGTTAATTAGAAAATACTTAAAGAAGCTGAGTTAGTCTAATAGATGTTTTGTTTTAACAGAAAATGCCTCCCAGACTTGAACCACCCCGACAGAGAAACAATGAGAGAACTACCAATAACGACAATGTTGACGGTAACCCCGTTCAACAACTAGTGAAACTACTGATAGGAGCGTTACAGAATCAACCACAAAACCATGGTACAACGTTTAAGGATTTCAAGGCGGTTGGACCACCTGAATTCCGTGGGTCTATGAATACAGTCAAAGCACAAACTTGGATTATAGAGATAGAAAAAGTATTCGATGTCGCTAGAGTAGGGGATGATCAGAAGACTGCTTTTGCAACGATCATGTTGAAAGCAGAAGTTAGTTATTGGTGGCAGGCCAATAAAACTCGAGAAGGGCCAGGAGTGATGACCTGGGATAGGTTCAAGGAGTTGTTCTTCGAGACCTATTTCCCGGAGAGTTTGAAGAGTCAGCTGGAAGTACAGTTTCTGGAACTAAAGCAAGGAACGATGACGGTATCTGAGTATGCCGCGAAGTTCAACGAATTGGCGAGGTTTGCGCCATATCAGGTCAGCACATACGAGCGTAAGGCGAAGAGATTTGAACAGGGACTGAAGCCCTGGCTGTACAGTAGGGTATCCCTGTTCCAGTTAGAGACATTTGCAGCGGTGATGGAGAAAGAAGTACTCACTGAAGGTGGAGGCGAGGCAGTGACAAAGTTCAACCAGGAACAAAAGAAGAAGAAGAATGAGAATGAGACTAAGAATGGGAGTGGAAGCGGTGGAAACAACAACAACAATAACAATAACAACAACAACAACAACAACTTGAAGAGGAAGTGGAATGGGAACATGGGTGCTGGAAACCATCAGGGTAACCAGCAAAACAAAAAGTTTGAAGTATGTTGTGATAACCCGGGATTTCGAATAATTAAAATTTTGCGAATAAATTTTTTTTTATTTAATATTGACATTGACTGTTAATATTGTACTGAGAATTAGTGAGACAAGTCTCGAGAATCAGTCAATATGTGTTTTGACTAAGAAAATAGAGTAGAGTTGTGCTTAACAACTTTAGAAAACCCTAACCCTAAATTTCGGATAGGGATTCGATAGAAAATACAATTAAAATAATTGTATTGTTGATTATGTGTTTGTACTGTATGTTGATTATGTTGATCAATAATTGATCGGATAAGGTTTGTAATTAATAAACCTTAATAAGGGATTTAAAACCCTAATCTTAAATTTAGAAAATAAATTATACAATTAAAAACACTAATTATACGCCGAGAAACCCTAATTTCAAAAACGGGTATTGTAAACCCTAAATTAGGAAACCTAAATTCTATTTGACAAACCTAATGAGTTCATTAAACTTAAATATGATTAAAAAGATTTAATTATATTTTTGTGTATTAATTTTCTAATTAGAAACCTTAATTGAATTTTTAGAAATTTTATTTTCTAATTTATAAATCCTAAATTTGAAATTTGTGGGAATAAGAATTTTTTTTAAAAAAACCTAAAAGGGTTCTAAACCCTAAACCTTAATGTCCAAACCCTAAAACCTAAGGGTTTCATCAAATTCAAATTCTAAAAAAAATTGGAAATGACCATAATACCTTTTTATTATATTTTATAAGTTAACTTGCAAAAAGTGGCTATATCTTTATTAGGTAACCAAACATATTGACTTTTGTGACACAAAGCTCAGCCAATTCATCTCCAATTGCCAGCACAACTGATCATTCAATGCATCTAGAGATTATATAAGAGAATTGGAGAGAGAAAATTCATAAAGTTTGGTCATTTTCTAACTAGCTCTCACCAAACCCATTCTCTCTCATTACCTCCGAAATTATTAAGTTTCTCAGTCATTTTAGTCAGCCCAAGATCAACCATAAACAAATCTGAGAGCTTTGATCAAGAATTGAAAGCTTAAGGTATAAACCTATTTTTTAATTTTTGATCCTTGTGGCTAAGAAAAATTTTGTGTTTATGTGTTTAGATCTTTGATAGATGATGTTTAATGATGATCTATGTTGATATAACATAGATCCATAGCATCATAATGCTTTAAAAGTGATTATTTTCAAATCTGTCAAGAACAGAAAATGTGGTCTGACAAGCTAATGTCATGGCGCCACAAATTCGTGTTCGTTTGTTTTTGTTGTTGTTTTAAGCTTGATATTGGTAGCCTGTTATGTAAGCTTTAATCTGCTGGTGATAGATCAGATAAATGATGTCTAGTTTAGTAGTTATTAACGGTCAAAATCCGTTAACCGGGATTGACTGAACAAAATTCTGGGTAACCCAGAACGGCTAAAACGGCGTCTGACAACGTCTTTGAGCCTCTTGATCTGTCAGTATGTTTAATGTTTGATATTGTTTATGGGTAAATATTGTAGTATGTTATGTGTACTATAAAGTGAAGCCTTTAGATCACCTATAAAATTAACAGATATATCATGGAAAGTGGTCAAAGTAGGCCACTCACTCTGCTTTTGAAATTCTGGAAAACCCAGAAAAAATAAGAACAAGTTTTCTGACAGACGTTGACCGGACTATAGATCGTGATTCTGTTGTTTGTAAACTAATTTGTTGTTTTTTAAATGTTCTATAACACCCGAACTATAATCTTGAACCATTGAAACACATGAACCTATGATTAGAACATAGATATAATCGAGCTTGAAAGTGTCAACTCGAAGTCTGTCTGGGTTTCTGGGTTACCCAGAAAACCCAGATCTTTCTGTCAGAAAGTTTGAGAAGCCAGATCTTCCTGTTATGTTATGATCTGACCAAGTTGATGATAAATAAGTGTAGTATTACATTTGTACTACAAGATCAAAGTCTTAGATCGAACAGATCATGCAAGAACAGAACATTAAGGTCGGTCAAACCATGCACCATGAACACTGACCTTGTCAGTGTTCTTCAGCCAAGAACACCTATAGCGACAGAAAGTGTCGCTATAGGCCTTTAGCGATGGATTAATTTAATTATTTTCTTAAAATTTCGGAAATTAATAAAAAAATAGAAATAAATTATAAAAATTACCAAAAATAGTTTTAAAAATTATTTTTAATTATAAAAAATAATTTTTGACCAATTGGAATATTTTTCTTTAATATTTATAATTATTTAAATATTAAAGGTATTTAATTTATTTAATTAGTATATTAAATAAATTAGAGAAAAATGAATAAATATTATGAAAAATCATTTTAAATGAGAATAATGTATTTAAAAATATTTTGAGTTATAAAATGTAACTTTTAATATTTTTGGAGAATTTTCATTAATAATTTAATATTAATGATATTATATTTATTTGATTATTAAATTAAATAAATAAGATAAAAAAATGATTTAAAAATCATTTTAATTTAGAATAATGTGTTAAAAAATATTTTAAGTTATAAAATAAAATTTTCAATATTTTTGGAGAATTTTCATTAATAAAGTAATATTAATGATATTTGATTTATTTACTTATTATATTAAATAAATGAATTAAAAATGGTTTTATTGATTTAAAAATCATTTAAAAATGAGAAAAATGATTTAAAAATATTTTAAGTTATATTTAATGACTTTTAATATTTAGATAATAATTTCATTAATATTTATTTATTAATGGTGATGATTTAAAAATGATTTTAATTATTTTAAAAATCATTTAAGTAGAATATTGATGATTTAAAAATATTTTAAGTTATTAATAATAACTTTAATATTTTGAAAAGTATGTTATTAATATTTAATATATTAAATATTAATAATGATAAGATTATTTGATACTTAAATCATTTAAAAATAATTTAAGTGTTTGAAAAATTATTATAAATTATAATAAGTGTTTATAAATTATTAAAAGCTTCCAAAAAATATTATAAACGATATTTGACTTATCTAAAATAATATTGAAGCTTAGAGACCAAGTGTAATAGACAGATAACTGTGTTAATTGTCAGATAGGGTAACTAGAACACCGAGGACAGACCAAAGTCCAACCAGATCAAAATAGTTAGACTTGTTAAGTGTTTATATAGGTTATAAACACTGTTGTGATTATGTGCTAATGTGTGTAGGAGAAGGTTTAACTGTAAATTACAGTAATGTGTGATGTGAATTATTGTACTAATTGTGAGACCGACATTATTGATTATAGGTCTTACGAGCGCAGTTAATTATATTGTGTAGCAGTAATCAACGCGAAAGGCAAGTTTCCTAACTCAACTTGAGTTACTATTTTTCAAGCATGGCAGTGAATAATTATTGATAGTTATTCACATCTATAATGATTATTGTAATTCGCACGTAGTGCAATCGAATCATGTTCTATTATTTGAACTAATTATTAATTATGTCTCAGCTAATTGTTTAGGTGAGACTAGTATTTGGTAAAGCATGAAAGGTTCTATTCATTATGAACTAAAATGTTATTGAAAGATCTATGCCATTGATTTCGGCTAGATTAGCATTGTTATTAATTATTGAAATCCTAGTATTTCTTTGAAAGTAATCCAAACCATATTGTTGTGGTACGGACTCGTGAAGTAAAACTGAGATGAACAAATTTATTGTCGTAAATCGACATGTGCACTATTATTGAGTATTATGCATAATATAGGGTACAAAGGAGTTGGCCACTCCAGGTACTTGCAGAAGAGTATAGTTTAGTTTTGATAACTAATTTATATTCTTGTGGTAATTTAGTTTTAATAACTAAATGAATCCTCTATTAGTTCATGATCCTCTGTGATCACTCAGCATGAAATCTGGGTATATCCCACATTATTGAGTATTATTGCAGTATTGTTAATTCAATTGAATATTATTGATTCTTTGAAAGAATTGTACTCTTTCATATCGAATAAGTTATTTAGTATGGAATAGTAGAAAGTTATTATTCAGATTGAAGTATTATTCGTTATCACGAAATCGTTTGATAATTGTTGAAGTTCTATTCAATCTAGACTCTTCTATTTCTGATTCATATATCATTTATTGTATATTTTAACTTGCGGGGCAAACTTGTTGTTCACCCTTGCTAAATAAAATATTTCAGCTAGGAACGATGAGGCCAACGGGGCTAAGAGGAACAAAGGCAAAGGCATAGTGCTGGAGTAGTTTTATATTAAGCCTATTTAATATGTTGTTTTGTAAACCCTTTTGTTTATCGAAAGGGTAAAGTTTGTAATGTTAAGGTTAGTTGACCTGGGATGATGTTGTTAACTTAATAACTAAGAATATGTAAGTTTATTATAATCAATGAATGGGTAGTTAGATGTTATTATATTGTGGATCGTGAGCACTAAACTCGGGGGTCAGGTAACCTGGATTTGGGGGCGTCACAGGTTGGTATCAGAGCCGTAGGTTATAAACCTTAAGTGGGGTGGGGAAAAACCCTAGGATTATAACCATGAGCGTGATAGAGAATACTCATTTAGTGTAGTAAATGAGAGATTGCTGAAGTGCAATGATAGTGATAAATGTAGATTCATAGTGAGAGAAGTTTGTACTGGTAAAGTACTAATCACGTTGTTTAAACTGACTGTAGGATGTTGGGAGAAGATAAAATGAGTATGGAGATGCCAGTGGCTTTTGCACCAATGCTATTAGCTGAGGTGTCAACTCAGAGTGATACAGTTGAGGAAGTTTTAAGAGACGAACCTGCGGTAAATCTAGCAAGTGATCATGACGAGTACCCCGAAATGGAGCTAGATGAAGAGGAAGAAGTGTATTCCAAAGAAACAGCGATAGAGCCAGAAATAAAGATTAAAGATGGGAAAGAAGACAAAGTAGCAATCGAGGAAGGTCAAGCATCTGCAGAAGTTCAAGACTCAAGGACTGAAGTATTTCTTCTGGAGGAATTATGGATGACAGAAAGAGCATTACGCGAAATGACAAAAGAACGAAATAATCTGAAGGCACAAGTCAATAGAATGATGGTTAAGTATAATGTATCATCTAAGGATATAAACTAGAAAAATAAGGCTAATAAAAGGAAAAAGAACTACGACAGCGACAACAACACGGAGAATTCACATTCAGAAAAGTCAAGCTCGAAGAAGAACCAAGCATGTGGCAAGTGTGGAAAGAGCCATTTGGGGAAGTGTATGTGGGGTAAGAATGTGTGTTACAATTGCGGTCAGAAAGGACATCTGTCACCAAACTGTCCTAAACCAAAGAAAAGAGGATGTTTTGCATGTGGTGGAACGAATCAAAGAAGAAGGATTAAGTGTGAGGAGTATAATCTTTTGGAGTATAATAGTCATTTTGGTAAGAATAGGATATAACTTTTGTATGTCTCAACTTTTGTGTAAAGTTGTAGTAATGAATCCTGACTTTTGTCACAAAGGGATAGTACCCGTTTGTAGTTGTATGTGAAGTGTACTGAAAAGTACTATGTATTATTTGCATGAATATAAATGCAATGATATGTTTGTATGAATGAAATCTTTCTTTTCTATATGAAAATAAGATTAAGATTACTTTGTAAGTTCTTAAAACTCATACTTATGGTAAGTTTTTGAACTCATAAGTGTGGTAAGTTTGACGAACTGGGGAATAGTTATGTGTGAATGGAGAATTACAACTTTTGTTTAAAGTTGTGTTGTTAACCCTAATAATATTTAAAAAGGGATAGTGCTATATGTTAGGAGCTAAATGTGCTATGTGCTATTTGAATAAATACGCGGTTACATGAGGGATATGTGTTGAATGTTTATTGTATTCAGCATTTGTAAAGAAAGAGAATTAATATAAGATTTTTTTTATTATTTTAAATCAGATCATTCCGCCTAGACAACAGAATCGAAATCAAAGGGAAGAGCAGTCGGTAAATAATGAGGGGGGTCAAGCTGACCCAATGCAAAATTTTGCATATATGATAGCCGAAGCTATGGAGAATAGAGCTCCAGCTGCAAGAGGAAGAGTGAGAAATCAACCAAATGAAAGATTGGCAAACTTTAAAGATTTTAAAGCGGTAGGACCGCCTGAATTCAAAGGGACCACAGATCCGATTGAAGCCCAAACTTGGGTAAAGGAAATGGAGAAAGCGTTCGTGATTGCGCGTGTGGCGGAAGAACAAAAGACTGCGTTTGCAACATATTTGATGAAGGGAGAAGCAAATTATTGGTGGGAGACAAATCAGGCGAGAGCCGGTATAACAGTAGTAACCTGGACAAGGTTTAAGGAATTATTTTTCGAAAATTATTTCTCGGAAAGTATGTAAGCAAGAATGGAAGTAAACTTTTTGAAGTTAAAGCAGGAGAATATGTCGGTTGCAGAATACGCCGCCAAATTTAACGAACTCGCGAGATTTGCTCCACATCAGGTGGACACTGAGGTGCGAAAGGCGCGAAGGTTCGAAAATGGACTGAAGCCCACGATATATAGCAAGGTAGCTGTGCTGCAGATTAAGACATTTGCGGCTCTGTTGGAAAAAGCAATCATCGCCGAAAGAGGAAGTGAAGTTGTGTTAAAGTATCATCAAGAAAAGAAGAAGAAAATGAATGAAGGAGGTAGCAGTGGAGGAAGTAATTCTAATAAGCGTAAGTGGAGGAACAATAATGAATCTGGAGACAAGTCAGGAGATAATAGAAAGAGAGGTGAGCCATGTGCCAAATGTGGTAAAAAGCATTTATGAGAGTGTTTGAAGGGAAAAGGAGTGTGTTTTAACTGTGGACAAGAGGGACATATTTCTCCAAATTGTCCAAGTCCAAAAAGGATATCAGGTTGTTTTCTATGCGGATCGCTAGAACATCAAATTCGTAACTGTCTAAAGAAGAATGTAGAAAGAGGAAGCAACAATAAAGGAAACAGCAGCGGAACACTAGCGATCAAAGGACCAGCTCAGCCAGGAAGGCCGACAACTCGTACGTTCAATATGATGGCTCAAGATGCAGTAGTTGTTCATGAAGTGGCCACAGGTAATAATTTCGTTCAAAAATTTAAATTACGAGAGTAATCTTAGTTAGATATTGCGGTGAATTATTTTCTTATATAGACTCAACTCACGGGTGAGAATATAAGGCATAAATTAATATTATGTTGATAAAATGAATTGATGATACAACTTTAAAAGATTGTAGAGAATAAGAAAGCTGGTGATTCCGAGGACGGAATCTTTTTAAGGAGGGGTGAATGTGATAACCCGGGATTTCGAATAATTAAAATTTTGCGAATAAATTTTTTTTTATTTAGTATTGACATTTACTGTTAATATTGTACTGAGAATTAGTGAGACAAGTCTCGAGAATCAGTCAATATGTGTTTTGACTAAGAAAATAGAGTAGAGTTGTGCTTAACAACTTTAAAAAACCCTAACCCTAAATTTCGGATAGGGATTCGATAGAAAATACAATTAAAATAATTGTATTGTTGATTATGTGTTTGTACTGTATGTTGATTATGTTGATCAATAATTGATCAGATAAGGTTTGTAATTAATAAACCTTAATAAGGGATTTAAAACCCTAATCTTAAATTTAGAAAATAAATTGTACAATTAAAAACCCTAATTGTACGCCGAGAAACCCTAATTTCAAAAACGGGTATTGTAAACCCTAAATTAGGAAACCTAAATTCTATTTGGCAAACTAATGAGTTCATTAAACTTAAATATGATTAAAAAGATTTAATTATATTTTTGTGTATTAATTTTCTAATTAAAAACCTTAATTGAATTTTTAGAAATTTTATTTTCTAATTTATAAATCCTAAATTTGAAATTTGTGGGAATTAGAATTTTTTTAAAAAAACCTAAAAGGGTTCAAACCCTAAACCTTAATGTCCAAACCCTAAACCCTAAGGGTTTCATCAAATTCAAATTCTAGAAAAAAAATGGAAATGACCATAATACCCTTTTATTATATTTTATAAGTTAACTTGCAAAAAGTGGTTATATCTTTATTAGGTAACCAAACATATTGACTTTTGTGACACAAAGCTCAGCCAATTCAGCTCCAATTGACAACACAACTGATCATTCAATGCATCTGGAGATTATATAAGAGAATTGGAGAGAGAAAATTCATAAAGTTTGGTCATTTTCTAACTAGCTCTCACCAAACCAATTCTCTCTCATTACCTCCGAAATTATTAAGTTTCTCAGTCATTTTAGTCAGCCCAAGATCAACCATAAACAAATCTGAGAGCTAAGATCAAGAATTGAAAGCTTAAGGTATAAACCTATTTTTTAATTTTTGATCCTTGTGGCTAAGAAAAATTTTGTGTTTATGTGTTTAGATCTTTGATAGATGATGTTTAATGATGATCTATGTTGATATAACATAGATCCATAGCATCATAATGCTTTAAAAGTGATTATTTTCAAATCTGTCAAGAACAGAAAATGTGGTCTGACAAGCTAATGTCAGGCGCCACAGATTCGTGTTCGTTTGTTGTTGTTGTTTTAAGCTTGATATTGGTAGTCTGTTATGTAAACTTTAATCTGCTGGTGATAGATCAGATAAATGATGTCTAGTTTAGGAGTTATTAACGGTCAAAATTTGTTGACCGGGATTGACTGAACAAAATTCTGGGTAACCCAGAACGGCTAAAACGGCGTCTGACAACGTCTTTGAGCCTCTTGATCTGTCAGTATGTTTAATGTTTGATATTGTTTATGGGTAAATATTGTAGTATGTTATGTGTACTATAAAGTGAAGCCTTTAGATCACCTATAAAATTAACAGATAGATCATGGAAAGTGGTCAAAGTAGGCCACTCGCTCTGCTTTTGAAATTCTGGAAAACCCAGAAAAAATAAGAACAAGTTTTCTGACAGACGTTGACCGGACTATAGTTCGTGATTCTGTTGTTTGTAAACTAATTTGTTGTTTTTTAAATGTTCTATAACACCCGAACTATAATCTTGAACCATTGAAACGCATGAACCATGATTAGAACATTGATATAATCGAGCTTGAAAGTGTCAACTCGAAGTCTGTCTGGGTTTCTGGGTTACCCAGAAAACCCAGATCTTTCTGTCAGAAAGTTTGAGAAGCCAGATCTTCCTGTTATGTTATGATCTGACCAAGTTGATGATAGATAAGTGTAGTATTACATTTGTACTACAAGATCAAAGTCTTAGATCGAACAGACCATGCAAGAACAGAACATTAAGGCCGGTCAAACCATGCACCATGAACACTGACCTTGTCAGTGTTCTTCAGCCAAGAACACCTATAGCGACAGAAAGTGTCGCTATAGGCCTTTAGCGACGGATTAATTTAATTATTTTCTGAAAATTTCGGAAATTAATAAAAAAATAGAAATAAATTATAAAAATTACCAAAAATAGTTTTAAAAATTATTTTTAATTATAAAAAATAATTTTTGACCAATTGGAATATTTTTCTTTAATATTTATAATTATTTAAATATTAAAGGTATTTAATTTATTTAATTAGTCTATTAAATAAATTAGAGAAAAATGAATAAATATTATGAAAAATCATTTTAAATGAGAATAATGTATTTAAAAATATTTTGAGTTATAAAATGTAACTTTTAATATTTTTGGAGAATTTTCATTAATAATTTAATATTAATGATATTATATTTATTTGATTATTAAATTAAATAAATAAGATAAAAAATGATTTAAAAATCATTTTAATTTAGAATAAAGTGTTAAAAAATATTTTAAGTTATAAAATAAAATTTTCAATATTTTTGGAGAATTTTCATTAATAAAGTAATATTAATGATATTTGATTTATTTAATTATTATATTAAATAAATGAATTAAAAATGGTTTTATTGATTTAAAAATCATTTAAAAATGAGAAAAATGATTTAAAAATATTTTAAGTTATATTTAATGACTTTTAATGTTTAGATAATAATTTCATTAATATTTATTTATTAATGGTGATGATTTAAAAATGATTTTAATTATTTTAAAAATCATTTAAGTAGAATATTGATGATTTAAAAATATTTTAAGTTATTAATAATAACTTTAATATTTTGACAAGTATGTTATTAATATTTGATATTATTAAATATTAATAATGATAAGATTATTTGATACTTAAATCATTTAAAAATAATTTAAGTGTTTGAAAAATTATTATAAATTATAATAAGTGTTTATAAATTATTAAAAGCTTCCGAAAAATATTATAAACGATATTTGACTTATCTAAAATAATATTGAAGCTTAGAGACCAAGTGTAATAGACAGATAACTGTGTTAATTGTCAGATAGGGTGACTAGAACACCGAGGACGGACCAAAGTCCAACCAGATCAAAATAGTTAGACTTGTTAAGTGTTTATATAGGTTATAAACACTGTTGTGATTATGTGCTAATGTGTGTAGGAGAAGGTTTAACTGTAAATTACAGTAATGTGTGATGTGAATTATTGTACTAATTGTGAGACCAACATTATTGATTATAGGTCTTACGAGCGCAGTTAATTATATTGTGTAGCAGTAATCAACGCGAAAGGCAAGTTTCCTAACTCAACTTGAGTTACTATTTTTCAAGCATGGCAGTGAATAATTATTGATAGTTATTCACATCTATAATGATTATTGTAATTCGCACGTAGTGCAATCGAATCATGTTCTATTATTTGAACTAATTATTAATTATGTCTCAGCTAATTGTTTAGGCGAGACTAGTATTTGGTAAAGCATGAAAGGTTCTATTCATTATGAACTAAAATGTTATTGAAAGATCTATGCCGTTGATTTCGGCTAGATTAGCATTGTTATTAATTATTGAAATCCTAGTATTTCTTTGAAAGTAATCCAAACCATATTGTTGTGGTACGGACTCGTGAAGTAAAACTGAGATGAACAAATTTATTGTCGTAAATCGACATGTGCACTATTATTGAGTATTATGCATAATATAGGGTACAAAGGAGTTGGCCACTCCAGGTACTTGCAGAAGAGTATAGTTTAGTTTTGATAACTAATTTATATTCTTGTGGTAATTTAGTTTTAATAACTAAATGAATCCTCTATTAGTTCATGATCCTCTGTGATCACTCAGCATGAAATCTGGGTATATCCCACATTATTGAGTATTATTGCAGTATTGTTAATTCAATTGAATATTATTGAATCTTTGAAAGAATTGTACTCTTTCATATCGAATAAGTTATTTAGTATGGAATAGTAGAAAGTTATTATTCAGATTGAAGTATTATTCGTTATCACAAAATCGTTTGATAATTGTTGAAGTTCTATTCAATCTAGACTCTTCTATTTCTGATTCATATATCATTTATTGTATATTTTAACTTGTGGGGCAAACTTGTTGCTCACCCTTGCTAAATAAAATATTTCAGCTAGGAACGATGAGGCCAACGGGGCTAAGAGGAACAAAGGCAAAGGCATAGTGCTGGAGTAGTTTTATATTAAGCCTATTTAATATGTTGTTTTATAAACCCTTTTGTTTATCGAAAGGGTAAAGTTTGTAATGTTAAGGTTAGTTGACCTGGGATGATGTTGTTAACTTAATAACTAAGAATATGTAAGTTTATTATAATCAATGAATGGGTAGTTAGATGTTATTATATTGTGGATCGTGAGCACCAAATTCGGGGGTCAGGTAACCCGGATTTGGGGGCGTCACATATGTGCGACATGTGGGAAATTTCACAAGGGTGCGTGCTTAATGGGGAAGCGAGAATGCTTCAATTATGGCCAGGAGGGTCACATCGCCCCAAGTTGCACTCAACCAAAGAAGAATGTATACTTCACGTGTGGATCCAAGGATCACTTTGCTCGTGAATGCCCTAAGAAGAGGGAAGGAGTGACAACCAGAAGCAATGGAGGTAACAATGGAGGTACATGGGCCATTTCAGGACCTGCAGCATCAAACAAACCCACAGCCAGAACCTTCAACATGACTGTGCAAGATGCTGTGCAATTAAAAGATGTAGTGTCAGGTATTATCCCAATCAATGATATAAATGCTTATGTATTATTCGATTCGGGTGCTACTTGTTCGTTTATATTTGATGAATTTGCTAAGAGGTTAGAATTGCCTAGAGAAGAACTAAGTTTTCCTTTGAACGTAAAAATTGCGAATAAAGAAGTAATCCCTGTTAGATTCGTATACAAGAAATGTAGGGTGAACATTAAGGAGAATATCTTGTTGGTAGATTTGATTCCGATTAGACTCGGGGAATTTGATTTAATTTTGGGAATGGACTGGCTGTTCAAATACGGAGCGGTAATTGACTACCAAAAGAAGTGTGTAAACCTTATGACTCCGTCAAAGGTAGTATTTCATGGTAGCAAGTCGCCTAGACAAATGAAATGTCTGAAGACTATGCAGGCCAAGAAATTATTGAGTCAAGGTTGTGTGGGCTATTTAGCTTACATAGTCGATACTCAGAAGAAGGGTGTGAAACTAGAAGAAATACTGGTAGTGAGAGAATTCGAAGACGTGTTTCCAGAAGATTTGCCAGGACTTCCGCCTGATAGAGAAATTGAGTTCGTGATCGACTTGGCACCGGGAACAACACCAATATTGAAGGCCCCGTACAGAATGGCTCCGGTAGAAATGAAGGAACTGATGGTACAGTTGTAAGAGTTGCTGAACAAGAAATATATTCAACCAAGCGTATGACCGTGGGGAGTACCAATTTTATTTGTTATGAAGAAGGACGGATCAATGCGTCTTTGCATTGATTATAGGGAGTTAAACAAGGTCACTATTAAGAATAGGTTTCCGTTGCCTAGAATAGATGACTTGTTTGATCAGCTGAAGGGTGTTAAATATTTCTCAAAAATAGATTTGAGAAGTGGGTATCACCAATTGAAGGTAAGAAAGGAGGATATACCTAGAACGACATTCAGAACTCGGTACGGACATTACAAGTTTCTGGTGATGTCTTTTGGTTTAACAAATGCCCCTGCTGCGTTCATGGATTTGATGAACAGGGTGTTTAAACCATTCTTAGACAAGTTTGTAGTTGTATTTATTGATGACATTCTGGTGTATTCCAAAACTCTAGAAGAACACGTGGAACATTTATGTTTGACATTCGAAACACTAAGGAAGGAAAAGTTGTACGCGAAATTCTCTAAGTGCGAATTTTGGCTCTATCGTGTACAATTTTTGGGTCATGTGATTGACAAAGATGGGATTTCAGTGGATCCATCAAAAGTGGAAGTTGTAATCAATTGGGAACAACCAAGAACATCGTCAGAAGTGAGGAGTTTCTTGGGACTGGCTGGTTATTATAGACGATTCATCTAAGATTTTTCTAAGATAGCCACTCCGCTAACAAATTTGACAAGGAAAACTGTAAAATTCGTTTGGACGGAGAAATGTGAAGAGAGTTTCCAAGATTTGAAGAAGAAGTTAAGTATGGCACCTGTGTTGACATTACCAGATAATACAAGAAATTTTGTGGTGTATAGTGATGCCTCACACAAAGGGTTAGGATGTGTTCTTATGCAGAACGGCAAAGTTATTACGTATGCATCAAGACAACTGAAGGATTATGAGAAAGGGTATCCGACTCATGATTTGGAATTGGCTGCAGTAGTATTTGCTCTGAAGATATGGAGACACTATCTTTATAGAGAGAAATGTGAAATCTACACATACCACAAAAGTCTGAAGTATATTTTCACTCAGAAGGATTTGAACATGCGTCAGAGAAGGTGGATGGAATTGATAAAAGATTACGATTGTGAGATCTTTTATCATCCGGGCAAAGCGAATGTGGTTGCAGATGCTTTAAGTAGGAAAGGTCGGGAAAAGTTAATGCTGATAACAACTCAGGAGGAGCTCATTTCAGCAATGACAAAACTGGAGTTGGAAATCAAAATTCCAAAAGAATCTGACGAACAACTATTTCAGATAGAAACTGGTCCAACTTTAGTGGACAAAGTGAAGAATGCTCAATTACAAGATGAAGAGTGTGGGAAAATTAAAGAGAATCTGATTAAAGGCGGTGATATAAAATACAAGGTCGATACCGAAGGATTACTACGATTCGAGGGAAGAATTTGGGTTCCAGCAGTGCTAGAACTGAAAGACAAAATCTTGACCGAAGCACACAACATAAGATATTTGATTCATCCAGGAAGCACGAAAATGTATCAAGATTTGCGCCGACATTTTTGGTGGCCAAACATGAAAAGGGATGTTACTGAATGCATAGCGAAATGCTTGACATGTCAAAGAGTAAAAGCCGAACATCAAATATCCAGCGGGTTACTTCAAATGTTGGAAATACTGGAATGGAAGTGGGAACACATCACGATGGATTTTGTGGTGGGTCTTCCAACTACTCAGAGAGGATGCGATGAAATTTGGGTGATAGTGGACAGATTGACGAAATCAACGCACTTTCTACCAATAAAGATTAGATTCAATCTTGATCAGTTGGCAAGATTGTACATTAAAGAGATCATTTCGAGGCATGGAGTGCCAGTATCAATTGTGTCTGATAGAAATCCGCGATTCACGTCGAATTTCTGGAAGAGACTACAAGAATGCACGGGGACACAGTTGTGAATGAGTACGGCTTATCATCCACAAACAGATGGCCAAAGCGAACGAACAATTCAGACATTGAAAGATATGCTGAGAGCATGCGTCATGGACTTTAAAGGAAGCTGGGAAGAACAATTACCGTTGGTGGAATTTGTTTACAACAACAGTTATCACGCGAGCATCGGCATGCCACCTTACGAGGTATTGTACGACAGAAAGTGCAGAACTCCACGGTGCTGGGATGAAGTCGGTGAACGCCAACTGTTAGGACCAGAACTGGTGCAACAAACTGCTGACGTTGTCAAACTCATCAGGACAAGATTAGTAGCAGCCCAAGACAGACAGAAAAAGTATACTGATCAACATAGACAAGATCGTGCATTCGACGTAGGAACTTTTGTATTCTTAAAAGTTTCTCTCTGGAAGGGGAAAATTCATTTTGATAAAAAGAGAAAGCTAAGCCCGAGGTTTATTCGACCCTTTGAAGTGCTGCGAAGAGTGGGATATGTGGCTTACGAGGTAGCTCTACCTCCAGAGTTGGAAAACATTCATAATGTTTTTTACATATCGGTGTTACGACCATATAAACCCAACTACAAACATGTGATCGAGTACGAACCATTGCAGTTCGAGAAAGATTTGTCTTATGAAGAGGTTCCTATCCAGATAGTCGACAGGAAAGAACAAGTGCTCAGGAATAAAGTGATACCTTCTGTGAAGGTGATATGGAGGAACCACAACGCTGAAGAAGCTACAGTGGGAACTCGAAGAGAAAATGTTGAAAGAGTACCCTGAGTTATTTGTTTAATCTGTGTCTTCGATTTTGGGGACAGAATCTTTGTAAGTAGGGAAGAATGTAAAGAATGATTTGTTTGAGTTGTGATTCTCAGGACAGAATCCTTGTACGGAGGGAATGATGTAACATTCCAGAATTTTAAAGTGTAATGTTAAATATTTATTAATTTATATAAGTATTTAATGGATATGTTTATTTGTTGAATAAATAATTATTCAATTTGAGTTGATGTGGTTTAGTTAATTATTTGTTGAATAAATAATTAAATATTAAATATTTATTTGTAATATTAAATATTTATTGAATTATATAAGTATTTAATGGAAATTTCAGTTGATGTGATTTAATTAATTATTTATTGAATAAATAATTATGGAGCTAAGAAAATTAATTGTTATGAGATTATATACCAATTTAATTTAGTAAGTAAGCTAGAGAGCTTATAATGATTTAAATATATTATAATATTTTAAATGAGAAATTGTAATTTAAAATATTAGTTGGTTAAATAAAATTATAATTATAAAAGAAATTATAGTTATGTGATATTAAATTATGTGCTAAAGTAATTTAATAGATTAATGTTTTAATGGATTTATTAATTAAATAAAAGTGTGACTAATAACCTTGCTATAAAGGAGTTATTAAAATAAATTAAGGGAGTTTAATTCAGTTTTGCCAAACAAGGCCTAATGCCTATTAAGTCTTTTATCTAATTATGTTTTACCAAACAAGGCATAAGGGTTAATTGATTATATTTTTAGGGGTTAGCCAAACAAGCCTTATGGCTTTTGATTTTCAAAATAAAAATAACTGATGTCAGTTAAGTTAGAGTTATATTATATATTTAATATATACATTATATCTATATACGTTATATTATTTTACGTATGTTAGAGTTAGGAAGAAAGAAAGCTCAGGAGAAGAAAAAGGGGGAGAAGAAGAAAACTATAGAGAGAAAAAGTGAGTGATTCTAACATGTTTTTGAGAAAGGAATTAGAGAAAAGAATAGCCATCATCTTCCTAGTCAAAGGTAGGAGCTTAATCTCTTCTTTGAAAGTTTAGACTTCTTCTTCCAAAAAGTTCTCTGTAAAATTTTTATAAAGAATAACTTGTTGTTATGTATGTAGTTTTGTATTATTATTAATTATAAGGTTATTCCATGAGTTTATATATGATTATAGATAAAGTAATTCATGTATGTATGTATTTTGTAGAAGAAAGTATATTACAGTGTTTACACGAATATATATATATATATATATATATATATATATATATATAAATATATATATATATATATATATATATGAACATGGCTTAATTAAAATAGAAATTAAGGTTTAATTAGTTGTTAAATTGATAAATTGATTATGGAAATTGATATACTATGTATAATCATAACTATGATATTTTGAAATTTCTGTTTTGATTGAAAAACAAAATCACAGTGTTGGTTTTCATAAAAAAATGTCAACAATGGAGTTTTTGCCAAAAACGTTGAAATTGGGTGTTGTAACTTTGATGTTTGTGTTATTTTATGAGTATAAACATGTTAGAAGTTTTCACAATATGTTTATATGAAGTCTATATGTGTATTACATGTTAATCAGTCTATTAGATTCGAGCTTTTAGGCCAAATTGGCTTTTTCTTGTACTGTTGCAGAAGCTGTCAGTCGATACTGGAATTTCGCGCCGTGGTGCGACCCAGCAGTACGATAGTGGCGCCGCAGCGCCATCAACACGCCGCAGCGCGATCAACACGCCGCAGCGCGGCTTCGTAGTATAATCACTGAGCCACAGCGCCATCACCACGCCGCAGCGCGACCCATAGTGTAAACAGAATGTTCTGACAGTTTTGTTTATGTATACAAAACTTGAAAATAAATGTTATGTGTTAATAATATGAATGTTAAATGATGATTTCAGTATTATTATACTATGAATGAGCATGTTATCAAGAGTTAATTAGTATTAACGTAGTTTGATTATGTGAATTGGTAATTTAACCTACATGATGTATATATTTTATTTATATAGATATAAAATATTGGTAATGACTAATTATGTCATGATGACATATGTATAGGGTATTGATTCAAGTTGTAAGGTTTATCTTGTGCTAAAGGCAAGTTTTCTAACTCAAAACTTCATTGTGCGAGTTTAATTTCATTTGGTACATTATTGTTTTCAAATTCAATTATAATTGTTGTAAGTTGCTACTTCTACACTTTCGTAGAGCTAGATTTCCTATGATTGAGTAAGTCATTGTATCTAGTTACTCATGACGATGCAAGTCTTCTAATCTATTATCTTGTTAATTCAATTATTGTTTTCAATTCGATTACCTTATAATGATGAAAGCTGTCTAAACTTTGGTTTGATGTTAAACAATTTATTCTTGTATTTCACTTGTTGTTTAGCATGCATAACTAAATTGCTATGTATGTTTATTATTCAATTCTAATTAACCTTGACTTAGTGTTGTTCAAGCAAGGTATGCTATAGTTATTCAAATTGTATGCTATTAGATTATTCCTAATGCATGACTTTAGTTACTATGATTGGTTCAAATCACTATTATTTATAGTAAAGTGTTATTGGTCTTATTCAACTACTCCTTAGTTGATGTTCGTTAAATTCTAAATTTCCTTGAAAGCTTATCCAAACCAAACTTACTTTGGTGCGGACTTGTATTCTAAATACTGAGATGAACAACTCTTTTAATAGAGGTTTACGCTTAGCGTTGAAATGGTTGTGCACAATACATTGTACGAAGGGTTGATCCCCCTAAGTATGTGGAGTCTTTATAGTCTTATGACTATTAAAGTTAAAGTTGAAAGATTACTTATAACTATGGACATGATTCGTGGTCATTAGACCCTCAGTGAATGTTATAATTTTCAGAAAGTTAATAGAATATATTGTTCAGTTCTATTGAGCCTAATATTGGCAATTGATGTAAAAGTTTAAAGATTTATTTATTTTTATTTCAAGTGGGCCTTGTTTGCTCATTCTTGCCTGTAAAATTTCTTACAACTAAAGTTGAAACTGGTGACGTACCTAGCACCAGTAAGGGAAAAGGAAAGATGAACAAGTACTGAAGACTTGTAATAGATTCGATAGTTTTATCATCAGACTTTGGTTTAAAGATTGTAATGAAGTTTATTTAAATTCCGCATTTGAATGATTGTTGTTAAAGGTTAGATAACCGGGCAGATTTTTATTTGAGTTTAATCCTGTATGGGCAGGTTTTTATTATTCAATTTTATTATAACTGGGTAGTTATAAATGAATGTTTTAATTAAGTGAACACCAAATCTTGAGGAAATGAAGTACCAGGATTTGGGGGTGTCACATGTATAACATATTCCATCATCTATCCTCTTTGATAACATTGACCTTTTCTGGTTGGTATCGCTAGGACATGTCAAGATTCTGTTGGATTTACTGCCAATAACAGATGCTGTTAGGGATGCCTGACCTTTGTTGACGTGTACTTCACCGACATGTGAATCAACGGCTGAAAAATCCTATGGGATATACTGTCAAGGATGCTTGACCTTCGCTGACGTGTGAATTAGCGGCTGAGGCTCTATGAGTAGATTGTCAAGGTTTCTTAACCTTCGCTGTCGTGTAGATCAATGGAGCATTGTGTTGTGACCCCCGCCGAGGATCCGCTGGGGGAGTATGAGTAATCGAGCATGAAATCCTCGAATAGCTCTATAGTTCTGATAGGTTTAATTGCTATCGGCTAAAATAACGTCAATGTTGCTTGACCTTCGTTGATATGTGTGTCAACGGATGAGCATACGTTGTAACCCCCGCCGAGGCTGTACATTGTAACCCCCGTCGGGGACCTACTGGGGACTCATGAGCACGTACGCAATTATTGAACAGCTCTAAATGCTTCGATGGGTTTACTTGCCATCGGCTGAAATAACGTCAAGGCTGCTTGACCTTCATTGATAGACGTGTCAATGGATGGACGTGTTGTAACTCCCACCGGGGATCTACGTTGTAACCCCCGTCAGGGACATACGTTGTAACCCCCGTCGGGGACTCATTTAGGGTAACGACCCGGAGTTGGCGGCATCGGACCTGTATAAGGAATTACCGGATGTGATTTGCAGAAAAATGAGATCATCGGCACGGTATACCTTGTGTTCAGGTGACTACCAATGAGTGATGTACAGATTCAAAGTCTCATTTGAGACAACCAAGATTGTATGCTATTTTGTTCAATCGCGTGGCGTTTTTATCCTGGATTTGACCTTTCCAGTCTGTGAGAACTCCTTTGCAACTCGAACTGATCAGAGTCGGAGGGGTGGGACCCACATAGGGATGCCGCAGGTGCACCTGCTGCAGCCGCAGGTAAGCCTGCGACCAATCGTGGATCATAAATCCTGCAGGTTGGTCTTTACAAGTCATTTTCAACTTACTTCGCATAGAGAAAACCGCGAGCCATCTTCAGATCTGCTGAGTTCGGGCTGCTTTCTGCAAAATCTGTCATTGTACAAGTGTTCTACACTATCTTGGTAACGTATGCATGTATTTTTTTCCAGTTTTTATCTGTTGGATTGTGAGTTATCGCACGAAATGCATCTAAACACATAGTAGTGATTATGTATGTACAAATGACTTGATAAAAAATATTCAACATAGTAAATGTTAGTATTAAACCATGCTAAACATAATGATGTAAAAAAATTTAACTTTTGAGACAGTCAAATTGGCACCTTTTTCTGCTATTTTTTGTCCTATTTGAGGTCCAATGAGCACAAGGTAGCAAGGTAAAGTACTCCTAGTATTGAGGTTGCCCTTATGCATGACGATTTTTATTTTTAATGCATATATTATGTTTATGACTTTGGGGCAGGTGTGCTACTGAATGGCCACCTAGACATGCCTATGTGCATGTGGATAGTCCTATTTTCAAAGGAGACTATGACAAAATTTTTCCAAATGTAGGCATTGGGTAGTCATGCATTTTAACTCTATTATATGTTAAAGTAAATGCATGCATACATATAGTCATAAATGCATTTAAAAAGCTCCAGGTAAGGAAATACCACACCCTTTCTGAGGTGATTTGGAGATTTATTGTCCAGATATTATGGATCCGGATCAGCCGAGCAGTTCCTATAGGACCACTTCTGGCGTACGACGGAGGGCTTCCGAAGTGCCTCGTCCCCGTTCTGTCAGACAACCTCGTCGGTTGGTGGAGGCCGTGATTCATCCTGTCCGGGTAGATGTGCCAGATGTTGAGGACAAGGAGGCGGATATTCTGATTGAGGATCCCGCTCCTGCTGCATATGTCCCTCGTAGGGAGCTCCCGAGCATTCAGGTGACAAACCCAAAGTTGCTGGGTGATTTGAGCAGACATCCATCGATGTACTTGCATGTTAACGAGGTATGGTGTTAGACTTTGATTTTCCTTCTTTCCTATTGATGAGGATTAAAAGGTTTTGATGTTGATCTGCATTTCATGCAGGTTCCTTATTTTATACAGCCTCGAGGGATTAATTGATATTAAAAGAAAATAAATGGCGAGTTAATAAATAATTGATATTAATTATCATTATTATAATTGGGTATATTTGTGAAGATAAATTTTATGGAAAATGATGGATTGAGAATATCCAACTATTTTATAATTAGCCCAATTAAAATATTAATTAGATTAATGTACATAAGGTACATGATATTATGTATTGGTGTAAGACCCTAACTTTTATGAATAAAGATTAATTTTTCTCGAAATATATTTTTGAATATTATGGTGTGTATTTGATATAATGTTATAGTCGTGGGTAATATTTATAAATTTTGCAAAGTAAGCAAGTTGTTATAAAATATTCGATTAGTCAGGGAATATTCGTTTTATCAGGAAATATTTGTACTACAACACAATCATTGGTGGACCCCACAACAGAATTATTGTTGGAATTATAAAATGACAGAAATAAATTAATTTATAAGAATTTAATTAAATAAAAGTAAAGGCATAAATAAGAGTAAAGGATAAATTTTAAAAATTTATAATTCAATTTATCCAGAATTCAATAATGTCCAAATTGTCAACATGATACTACTTTGTGGAGTAAAATTCAAGAATAATATTGGATCAAAAATGATTTGGATCGAAAAGAAATTAATTTTTGTCATGAATAGTACCTGGGTGAATAGTATTCGAGTGAATAGTACCCTATGAATAGTACTTCGGAAATAGTACCCCGTGAATAGTATTCTGACATGTAAAGATTAAAAATTATCAAGAATGCTCAGAATAAGATTTTCATGAAAAGATACTAGTTGAAGCGCAAATTTCAAGGATATTCTACTAATTTCAAGGATATTCTACTAATTTCAAGGAGTATAGAAACAATACTTTAACAAAATGAGTGTAGAATTAGATATTCAAAACGAAATAATATTACTTACATACTACAGAGTATGGAAGAAAATATTATTTCTTAGAAATATTGAACAAAAATAATATCTGTTACGACTGTTGAACAAAAATAATATTTCTTACGAATATTGAACGAAAATAACATTCTTTACGAATATTGAACGAAAATAAAATTCCTTACGAATACTAAAAATAATATCGTAAGCGAATATGAAATAAATAATACCCCTTACCTCAAAATGAGAGTATTTCTGACTGGTATAACGGAGATATTCTTAAAGAAAACTTGCACTGTTTTCTACAATAAAAGCTTCCTTAAATTCTAAAGAAATACGCTCGATATTATAGAAGAATAATTCTTTGATCCTGGTGTGATTTTTATTTCTAAACTAAGCATCTTATTTATAGGAGAATGGAAGGATACTATTTGAATTAGAAAATCATGGACTACACATGGAATCATTCACGGGCGCTCAACCGGTGAAGAAATTTTTTTGATTTTACTATGCAAACACTATACAGACACTATGCAAACACTATGCATAATATATTCTATTTTTCATAAAAAACAGAACTTATTATAATATATATATATATATATATATATATATATATTTATATATAATAATAATAATAGAATTTCCTCCCGTCCAGGACTTCTCCCCCCATTTCAATGATATATATATATATAACAAAAATGAGATAACTTTCTCTCGACTATTTTGAAAAATGGGCAAGTAGGGGTCCAAATAATAAGCCAAATTTATAACAAATACTTCATAAAAATTCCCTCTATTTATCTCAATTCACTTGGCTTCTCAAAACACATTTTTAAACAATAATTATTCATCAATAATATTATAACTCACAATATTAACAACTAGATCATTCTCAGGAAAGAGGGGGCTTTCCGATAAGGATTTTTCTCTATTGGCGCGCAATAAGGTGACCAAACCCCTTTCCTCGACAGAACTTTCTCGACATCGTCAATAATGCAAATAATAATATGAATAACTTTGTCGTCTCAATTATTAATTTAATAATACAAAATATTATGCAGATGATACTATGACAATGATTGAATCAATAATATGAGAGATATTATGCAGCAATTACTGTAGCAATAATTGAGTATACTGGGTGACTTCTCACGTAAGCATCAATAATTAATACCTTGTGTGACTATACAACAACGCATAATATTATACTTTTACCACCGGGTATTTCAACAGTTTAACAGTAAAATTTTCTCTGTTTTTTTTATAAAAAGATATTTCTATCATTTTCTAACTCCGACAATAATTCTGTTGTGGGGTCCACCAATGATTGTGCCGTCGTACGAATATTCTCTGTTAAAATGAATATTTTATAACAACTTGCTTACTTTGCAAAATTTATAAATATTACTCACAACTATAACATTATATCAAATCCACACCATAATATTCAAAAATATATTTCGAGAAAAATTAATCTTTATTGATAAAAGTTGGGGTCTTACAACCTCCCATTCTTATAAAATTTCGTCCTCAAAATTGGGGTACGCACCTGGAATTTCAAAGATGTGAGGATACCTTGATTTCATTTAAGATTCAAACTCCCAGGTCATTTCCTCAAAACTTTGACTTGAGGTATAACCTTGGAGTATAGAATATGTTCCTTCTTATCCAAAATTTTAACATGTACCTCTTTATACGTTAAATCTTTCGCTATTTCGTCCGGTTCTAAATCAATAATGTGGCTTGGGTCTTCCACATATTTACGTAACATAGATATGTCAAAAATGTTATGAACACGAGACATACTTGGCGATAAGGTAAGTCTATAGGCCACAATTTCTACTCGATTGAGGATTTTGAATGGCCCAATAAATCGAGGATTGAGCTTTCCTCTCTTTCCAAATCTTGTAATTTCTTTCCATGGAGCAACACGTAACAACACATGATCTCTAACATTGAATTCCATGTCCTTTCGATGAAGATCGACATAACTTGTTTGTCGATCTTGTGAGGTTTTTATACGTTGTTGGATCATTTGAATCTTTTTCGTAGTCATACGTACCAATTTCAGTCCCAATAATATTGCTTCACCCACCTCATCCCAGCATACTGGAGAACAACACTTGCGTCCATACAAAGCCTCAAATGGAGTCATGCTAATACTTGCTTGATATCTGTTATAGTAGGAGAATTCCACCAATGACAATAACTTGTCCAAACTTCCTTTGAAGTCAAGGACAAAGAGTCTTAATAGATCTTCAAGAGTTTGAATAATCCTCTCCGACTGCCCGTCCGTTTGAGGATGGTATACTGAACTGAATCGAAAATTCGTGCCCATAGCTTTTTACAAACTAACCCAAAATCGTGAAGTGAATCTTGGGTCTCGATCAGAAACTATGGATACTGGCATACAATGTAGTCTTACAATCTCATTTATATACATACGAGCAAGATGTTCAAGTGAATAAGTTTCTCGTATAGGTAAGAAATGAGCAGACTTGGTTAGTTTATCGACAATGACCCAAATGACATTTATGCCTTGAAAAACAATGGGAAGACCATTAACGAAATCCATGGTAATGTGCTCCAACTTCCATTCTGGAATTTCAAGTTGTTGCAATGGACCTTTTGGCACTTGATGCTCCGCCGTGACACGTTGACAAGTTAAACACCTTGAGATAAACTCTGCGATCTCTCTCTTCATATTGCTCCACCAAAATATATGTCGAAGATCATGATACATTTTGGTACTCCTAGGACAGATTGCAAATGGTGTGTTGTGCGCCTCCATCATGATTTTATACTTTAAGTCAAAGTCGTTAAGAACACAAAGTCTGGAGTTGACTCAAAGTATTCCTTCTTTATCGATTCTTGCTTACGGGATAGCACCTTCTTGTACTGTCTTCCTCATACGCATTAGCTCCAGGTCTGTAGGTTGAGCAGCTTTAATTTTATCAATTAAAGTTGGTTCTACTCATATATTTTCCATCATCACGTGGGTCCCTGAAGTCTTTAACTCTATCTCCATCCTTTGTAAGTCATACAAAATGGGCATTTGCGTTGACAATATCACACTCGTACTCGCATATGATCTTCTACTTAATGCTCCAGCTACTACATTCATTTTTCCAGGATGGTATTGAATGGTATGATTGTAATCTTTCAACAGCTCGGGCCAACATCATTGTCTCATATTGAGTTCCTATTGGGTGAAAAAATATTTGAGGCTTTTATGATCCGTATAGATCTCCACTTTCTCCCCATACAAGTAATGCCTCCAGATTTGAAGCGTGAAAATGATAGATACCAACTCTATATCATGTACTGGATAATTCCTCTCATATTCTTTGATTTATCGTGAGGCATAGGCTATGACTTTCCCATGTTGCATGAGAACACATCCTAAACTTTTGCTTGAAGCATCACTGTATATGATAAATGTGACGCCCCCAAAACAGGTATACATCACCCATATTGAGTTGCCAGATATCACACTACAGAACTCAACTACAAACTTCATTATACAACTATCGTGTAAAAAAATGACAAAACATAGCTGAGAGTTTACATGAATATTGCCTCATAGACAGTATACAAACTCAAATTCAGTCCTCATAACACTTATTATCACACTAAGTAGTGATGTGACGCCCCCAAAATAGGTATACAACACCCATTCTGAGTCGCCAAAATACATGGTACAGAAACAACTACAACTTTATTAATACAATTGTCGTGTAAAATACGACAACACATAAACTGTGAGTTTAAATACAAATATTGTCATCTAGACAATATTCACACCCAAATAAGTCTTCATTACAATTATTGATACACTATTTTACAAAATAGTGAAAACTTCAAAAACAACTTCCTAGAACCTACATTCCATACCCCGGCTAGTACTCGCTACATTCTCGCCTCCTGAGAAAAAAAATGAAACAAAAAGGAAAAGAGTGAGCTCAACTAGCCCAGTAAAAAATATTATGACAAAGATAATATAGAACAAATTATCGTTAGTCTTCAACAGGGAAAAATCTGATAGAATAAAATAGACAACAAGTTTTAGATCAATATTCGCAGCGGAAATAATAATTCATAGAAGAGTTACGTAGAGAATGAAATCTACTATTATCTATGAATTTAAAAATCCATCATCAATATTTTATCCCTGTAACATCAATCAATATACAACTTGAATCAAATATTCATCTTTGCACTACAGGCCAAAGATATTCATCAGTTGGTCATGTTCGTCTCAACACCTGTTCATCTTTGCACTACGGCCAAAGATATTCATCAGAAAATCATTCATCTTTGCATTACAGGCCAAAAATATTCAGTAATATAATCAATTAGGACTGAGGATGATGAAAAATATTTTAAAGAAAACGAATCCAGTGAAACAAAAGAACAAATATTAAGGATTCGTACTTTAAACAATCTCAGTTCAAAAATACTTCATAAATAACCATAGTGGAGTAAAATTCAAGAATTATTAAAACATGGATACAATCAAAGCTAGTATCCATAATAGATATCTTGGACAAAAATAAAAATTTAATTTTTTGTGAATAGTGTCGTATTCATGAATAATGTCATATACGTGAATAGTTCCATATACGTGATTAGTAACCCCGACACTAAAAGACAAGAATTTCACAAGAAAAATCTTACCAATATTCCGGCATAATGATATTGAAAGAAATAATATCATTTAAAAAAAATAATATTCATTACCTCCAAAAAGATAGTACTTCTGACTGGAATACTGGATATAATTCTAAAGGAGCTTGCACCATATAGCAACACTCAAAATATCAAAATGCTCACAAGAATACGCTCGATAATATAGAGAAAAGATTTTAGTTTCTGGTGTGATTTTTAATTCTAATCTAAGCACCCTATTTATAGAAAATTGCTTAGAACACCAAAGCAAAAATTAAATAAAATATTAATATTTATAAATTAAATTCCTACGCACACCTTACCAACTGATTTCAACCATTTAACACATGCAAGTAGGGCCCACAAATGAAAAAAAAACATTTTTCTAAATATAAACATTTAAAACTTCCAAAAATTAATTATTCCAGAACTTTAGAACTTCAATAATTCATAATAAATAGCCCTTTTATCAGAAAAATTCAAATCTTATATCCATTCTATAAGAAATTTAATTCTCTACAACTTTGAAGAGAAAAAGTGTTTCCAAATTCCAAACAGAAATTGACTGAAATCCACAAACAGGCGATTTTGCAGGCTATAATCAAATTTCAGTCAAGAAAAGGGGTCCATCGACATGTTTAACATGTTTTTAACATTCATTGTAACAAAAATACTCTTCCTCCTCATTTATTCATATATCACACATTCATTGTAAAAATATCACCATTATTATATTATTATAATATAATAATATATTTAAATGAATTATTTTATCAAAAAAAGATAAAATAACAATTTTTAACAATTGTCACATTAAAAAAATTTCTCCATCTATATCCACATAAAATGAATATTTTTCTTATCATATAAATCAATAATTAATTATTAACAAATAATATTACAGAATCACAATATCGACAACCAGGCCGTTCCCAAGAAAGAGGGGGCTTTCCAATAAGGATTTCTCCTTACTGGCGCGTAATTAGGTGACCAAACCTCTCCTTAGACAGAACTTTCTAGACATTGCCAATAATGTTATCTAATAATATTATTCAAATAATATGAATTATTAATCTGATAATGGAAAATACTGTGTAATGACAATTATTGAAACAAAAATAATATAAAATTTTTATGCAGCAATTATTGAATCAATAAAATATTGAACAGTAATTACTGTAACAATTATTGAGTAGTGACTTTTTACGTAAGAATCAATAATTGGTGAAATACCATGTGCTACTGTGTTTTAACCACCGAGTATTTCAACAGTATTAACGGTAACAACTACGCCGTTATTTATAAACAACTTATACTTGTCATTTTCTTCATTCAATCCATTTCCGTTATTGGGCCCACATAAGGCTGTGCCGTCTTACGAATATTCCTCGATAGCAAGAATATTCCACGACCAAACGAATATTCCCCGACAACAATGAATATTTTATAACCACTTGCTTTATTTAAAATATTTGCGTATTTTACCCATAACTAACCACATTAATCAAATCAACCCATACTATTTCAAAATAATAAATAGAGGAAATTTAATTTTATTTCTAATAAGTTGGGGTCTTACAACCTCCCCTCCTTGTGAAATTTCGTCCTTGAAATTCACGTACGTACCTGGTGTTTCGAAAAGGTGAGGATACCTTGCTTTAATTTCCGTTTCCAACTCCCAGGTCATTTCCTCTATAGCATGGTTCCTCCACAAAACTTTGACTTGTGGTATGATCTTTGTGCATAGGACATGGTCCTTCCTATCCAAGATCTTGACAGGTACCTCTTCATACGTTAACTCAATAACGTGGTTCGGATCTTTCACATATTTACGAAGCACAGATATGTGAAAAACATTATGAACACGAGACATACTTGGAGGTAATGCGAGTTTATAGGCCACATTTCCTTCTCAATCAAGAATCTGAAATGGACCAATAAATCATGGATTGAGCTTTTCTCTTTTCCCAAATCTTGTAACTCCCTTTCATGGAGCAACATGCAACAATACATGATCCCCAATACTAAATTCCACATCCTTTCGATGAAGATCTGCATAACTCTTTTGTCGATCTTGTGCCGTTTGTATACGTTGTCGAATCATTTGGATCTTTTTTGTAGTAACACATACCAACTCTGGTCCCAACAATGTCGCTTCACCCACCTCATCCCAACATACTGGAGAGTGACACTTTCGTCCATATAATGCTTCGAATGGAGCCACACCTAAACTTGTCTGATAACTGTTGTTGTAAGAGAATTCCACCAATGGTAAATACTTATCACAATTCCCTTTGAAGTCTAGGACACAGAGTCTTAATAGATATTCAAGAGTTTGAATAGTCCTCTCTGATTTTCCATCCGTTTGAGGATGGTATGCCAAACTGAATCGTAAATCCGTCCCCATAGCTTTTTGCAAGCTAACCCAAAATTGTGAAGTGAATCTTGGGTCACGATCCGAAACTATGGATACTGGCATGCCAAGCAATCTCACAATCTCATTTACATACATACGAGCAAGACGTTCAAGGGAATAAGTCTCCCGTATCGGCAAGAAATGAGCAGACTTGGTTAATCTATCAACAATAACCCAAATAACATTTATACCTTGAGAAATCGTGGGAAGACCCGTAACAAAATCCATGGTAATATGTTCCCACTTCCATTTTCGAATCTCAAGTGGTTGCAATGGACCCTTAGGCACTTGATACTTTGCCTTTACACGTTGACAAGTTAAACACCTCGAGATAAACTTTGTTATCTCTCTCTTCATATTGTTCCACCAAAATGTATGTCGAAGATCACGATACATTTTGGTACTTCCAGAATGGATTGTAAATGGTGTATTGTGTGCCTCCATCATGATCTTGTACTTCAAATCAGAGTTGTTAGGAACACAAAGTCTGGAGTGGACTTGAAGTATTCCTTCTTTATCAATTCTTGCTTCTAGAATAACGCCTTCTTGTACTTTCTTTTTCATACGCATCAGTTCCGGGTTTGTGGCTTGAGCAACTTTAACTTTATCGATTAAAGCTGGTTCTATGCGTATACTTGACATCATCACATGGATCCCTGGAGTCTTGAATTCTATCTTCATCTTTTGTAAATCACACAAAATGGGCCTTTGTGTTGACAACATTGCACTCGTTCCCGCATATGATCTTCTACTTAATGCGTCAGCTACCACGTTCGCTTTTCTATGATGGTATTGAATGGTGTGGTCATAGTCTTTTAACAGCTCGTGCCAACGTCGTTGCTGCATGTTGAGTTCCTTTTGGGTGAAGAAATATTTGAGGCTTTTATGGTCTGAATATATCTCCACTTTCTCCCCATATAGTTAGTGCCTCCAGATCTTTAGCGCAAAAATGACTGCTGCCAACTCTAGATCATGAGTAAGATAATTCCTCTCATATTCTTTAAGTTGTCACGAGGCATAGGCTATGACTTTCCCATGTTGCATGAGAACACATCCTAATCCTTTGCCTGAAGCATCGCTTGTAGATAACAAATCCATCTGAACCAGACGATATTGTCAGAATAGGTGCCGAAATGAGTCTCCTCTTAAGCTCTTGGAAACTCTTCTCGTATTCCTCGCTCCATATGAATTTTATATCTTTTCGAGTCAGCTGAGTTAATGGAGTAGCGATTCGAGAAAATCCTTCCACGAATCTCCGATAATAACCAGCTAAGCCCAGAAAGCTACGTACTTCGGTCACCGACTTCGGTTGCTCCCAACTTTGTAATGCTTCAATCTTCATCGGGTCAACAGATACTCCATGTTTTGACACCACGTGCCTAAGGAATGCTACTTCCTCAAGCCAAAACTCGCATTTCTTCAACTTGGAATAAAGCTTGTTTTCACGCAACCTTTTTGGAGTACTAGCTTCAAATGGTGCTCATGATCTTCACGACTTTTGGAATATATGAGGATGTCATCAATAAAGACAACAACGAACTGATCCAAATATTCCTTGAATACTCGGTTCATCATATCCATGAAAGCCGCAGGAGCATTAGTCAATAAAAAGACATGATTAATAATTTATAATGCCCGTACCGAGTTCTAAAGGAAGTCTTTAGAATATCCTTAGTTCTAATCTTCAGCTGATGATATCCAGAACGAAGATCGATCTTTGAAAAGAATTGTGCTCCTTGTAACTGGTCAAACAGGTCATCAATACGAGGTAGCGGATACCTATTCTTGATGCTGACATGGTTCAATTCCCGGTAGTCAATACAAAGTCGCACACTCCCGTCTTTCTTCTTTACGAATAAAATAGGAGCACCCCAAGGAGATGTACTAGAACTAATGAAACCGATGTCCAACAACTCCTGTAGTTGGACCTTTAACTCCTGAAGTTCAATAGGAGCCATTCGATATGGGGTTTAAGAAATGGGCTTTGTACCAGGTTCAAGGTCAATAAAGAATTCAACTTCACGTTCTGGGGGTAGACCAGGAAGTTCTTCAGGAAATACATCAGGAAATTCACTAACAACAGAAATATTATTCAAATCTGACGTGTCTTTATTCAAATCCATAACATGGGCTAAGAAAGCTTGACATCCATTTTTTAATAAACGAATGACTTTATGGCTTGATATAACAGTGATTGATTTTAGTGGTTTAGTTGCTTGAATTCGCACAACAGGTTGGTTAGGAATATGAAAACTAACAACCTTACGAAAACAATCAATTTTGGCATGATGTGTAGCTAACCAATCAATCCCTAAAATCACGTCAAATGCAAGTATCTTTAAAGAGATAAGGTCAATAGGTAATGTGATGGTGCCAACTTGGATCAAACAAGATTTATAAACAATGGATGTAATAAAAGTTTCTCCTAACGGAGTCTCCACAGATAAGTCAAAGTCTAATTTCTCCGGAGTCAAGTTTAAACGTTGAGCACAAGCAAGAGAGATAAATGAATGGGTAGCACCGGTATCTAGTAAGGTATAAACTTCACAAGAATTTATTATTAGCTTACCCGTGATCACCTCGTTTGGGTTCCTCACATTTTGACCAGTCACGACAAACGCTCTTCTAGGAACCGTTGACTTTAATTTTTCTGGGATAGCCTTTTGAGTCACCATCCCCATTGGACTTGGTTTCGCTACCGTACAATCTCGAGCGATATGTCCTTCCTTTCCACAATTATAGCATACCTTGAACTGTTGTGGACAGTTACGTGGAGTGACAATGAAGAATCCGAAGTGGAGATAGATGCAAATGATGAACTAGCTCAAATATGCTTCATGGGACTTGAAGGTGAATCTAGTGAGGTATCTCTTTCTGATGTTATTATTTTGAAACAAGAAAATGAAAAGCTAAAAGAAAAAAATATATACTTAAAAGATCTAGTAAACACTCTAATGGGCGAAGTTGAAGCACTAATAGATGAAAAGAAAGAATTAGAAAAAGTAACACACACAAATGAAGAAAAAACATTAGCCGCTAAAAATGATTATTTAGATAATTACAATAAAATACTTTTCAATAAAGTAAAACAGTTAAATGCTAAAGTTGAAAAATTGACAAATGAAATAAAAATGAGAGATGTATGCATTAATGCATTTGGTGATGAATCTTGTAATAAAACACCTCCAACTAATGAACATCAAAAGGAAATAGAATCATTAAAAAATTCTCTAGCTAAATTTGTTCATGGTGAAGAAAATCTAAATTTCATGTTAGGGAAACAAAGACCCAGTTATGATAAACAAGGCATTGGTTATAATCCAGTATATAGAAAAGAAGTTGAAATGCTTAAATCTAAATCATCATTTAAATTAAATTACTGTACGCCTTTCACTACTTGCAAAACTTGTGACACTAAAGGGCATCTAGAGATAAAATGTTTAAGAAAGAAAAATAACAATCGAAGTAAAGTAGTATGGATAAGGAAAAGTGATTTGATTTCAACTAACACACATGGACCCAAAAAGATATGGGTACCAAAAAGATAAAATGTATCTTTCTTAAACAAGTTTGTTTCAAAGCAAAAGTATCTTCTCAAAAGTGGATTCTTGACGGTGGATGCTCATGCCACATGACGGGTGACAAATCTAAGTTTGTGGAGCTAAATATCAAAAAGAAACATGGAACTGTCACGTTTGGTGATAACCGGTCATGTGAAATAATCGAAAAAGGTAAAATCTGTAATAGTAAGGTTAATATTAATAATGTTCATCTAGTAAATGGCTTAGAATTTAATTTAATCAGTGTGAGTCAATTAATGGATAATGGACATCAAGAGAATTTTGAACGAGACAAATGTACAATTTCACATGGTACTAACAATGCTATTTTAGTTGCCCAAAGAGAAGAAAATATATACACTCTTGATTTTGAGCAACAGGAGGAAGAATTATGTCTGGCAACAATTCAAGATGAAGCAAATATATGGCATAGAAGAATGGGACATGTACATATGGACCTAATCAAAAAGTTATCATCAAAGAACTTAGTGAAAGGACTACCCAAAATGAATTTTGAGAAGAAAGGTATATGTGAGCCATGTCAACTTGGAAAACAAGTAAGAACATCATTCACAGCCAAGAACATCATATCAACTTCCTCTCCCTTATAATTACTACATCTTGATTTTTTTGGAACCGAAAGGCATACTAGTCTAAATGGTAAATTTTATGCTTTTGTGATAGTTGATGACTTTTCTAGATACACATGAGTACTATTTCTTAGAACTAAAGATGAGGCATTTAAAGAATTTGAAAAGCTAATTAGAAACTTGGAAACAAAATATAGTCTTAATCTTATAAAAATTCGAAGTGCCCATGGTACTGAGTTTCAAAAGGATTTCATTATATTCTGTAATCAAAAAGGAATTACTCATGAGTTCTCAGCACCTAGAACTCCCCAACAAAATGGAGTGGTTGAAAGGAAGAATTGAACATTACAAGAAACAGCTAGAACCCTAATCCAAGAAAGTAAACTTCCAAAAAAAATTTGGGCCGAAGCTGTAAACACATCATGTTATGTTCTAAATAGAGTGTTAATCTGACCAATTATTTTGAAGACACCATATGAATTATTAAATAATCGTCTTCCTAATATAAGCTACTTCAAAGTGCTTGGATCTAAATGTTTTATTCTTAACACTAGTGAAAATCTGGGTAAGTTTGATGCTAGATCATATGAGGGAATATTCATTGGATACTCTCAAAACAGTAAAGCATATCGCATTTATAATGTGCAAAATATGTGCATCGAAGAATCTATGCATATCAAATTTAATGAAACTAATGATGGTATTCCAAAAGAAAGAGAAGACGATGCAGGAAATTTAGAGACAACTGCTGATCCAGCCTATCACATAAAACAAAACAGCAAGACGAAGGAATCTATCCAGCAAGCTGGATTGGAAGAGCAGTAGGACTATGACCTTATCTAGCAAGCTGAATATAAAGACCAGGAACCTATCCAACAAGCTGAATCAAACGAACAACAAGACCATAATCCAGAAATTACTGAAGATCATCTAGAAGAGGTGATCCATGACATTCAACTTCCAAAATCAGCAAGATACATCAAAAATCATCCTCCTGACTACATTATTGGAAATATAAATGAAGGAGTGACTACAAGAAGAAGAGCACAAAATATGTGTGTGTTTTCAGCATTCTTATCCCAAATTGAACCAAAGAATGCCAAAGAAGTCATACTTGATGAAAATTGGTTACTAGCAATGCAAGAAGAGCTACAACAATTCAAAAGATGCCAAGTCTGGGAGTTGATGCCACCTCCAAAAGATGTATCCATCATTGGAACTAAATGGGTATTCAAAAACAAACTTGATGAGTATGGAACAATTACAAGAAACAAAGCAAGATTAGTAGCTCTAGGATACAATCAGCAAGAAGGAATATACTATAAACAAATATTTACCCCTTGTAGCCTGATTGGAATCCATTAGAATACTGTTAGCATTTGCATGTTTCAGAAAGTTCAAATTTCACCAAATGGACGTCAAAAGTACCTTCCTCAACGAATATATATAAACGAAGAAGTATACGTAAAACAGCCACCTAGATTTGAGCATGACAAGTTCCCACATTACGTATACAAACTAAAGAAGGCACTCTATGGACTCAAACAAGCTCTAAGAGTTGGCAACAAGACCAATTCGTTCAAGCACCTGAAATGGCCTATAGTACTTAGAATCCAACTTAGAATATCTAGACTGAGTCATAAAAAGTTGTTGGTATGGTCTAAGTCTTAAGTAAACCATATCTCCAATATTAAAATTTCTTTCCTGCCTATGCTCATCAGCATAAGTCTTAATTCTGTTCTGAGCTTGAATCAAATTATGTTTCAACAACTGTAACAATTGATTCCAAACAGTACTAAACTGTTTAGCAGTAGGATCAAAAATTTGGCCAAACTGGTGGAAAGAGAGATGAGGAGCTGTATAACCATACAAGGCCTAAAATGGGGTTAACTGTGCACCACTGTGATAGTGGGTATTGTACCACCATTCAGCTAGAGATAACCACGCACTCCAAGACTTTGGTCGTTGGCTGCACATACATCTCAAATAAACTTCTAAACATTGATTTAATCTCTCAGATTGGCCATCACTTTGAGGGTGATAGGCAATGTTGAGCTTTAACTGAGTTCCCAAGCACTTGAACAAAGATTGCCAAAAATGCCCAATAAAAATCCTATCTCTGTCGGAAACTATAGATGTAGACAGCCCATGTAATTTATGTACATGTGTCATAAACACATCTTCTACATCTACAGCAGAATAAGGATGCTTCAAACCCAAAAAATGAGCGTACTTGGTAAGTCTATCAATCACCACTAAGATTGAATTATATCCATGGGAATTAGGGAGTCCCCCAATAAAATTCATGGCAATATCCTTCCAAGGTGTATCAGGAACAGGTAAAGGTTGTAGCAACCCAGGTGTGGAACTGGTTTCATGCTTGTTCAACTGACAAACTTCACATTCTCTAACAAAAGAAATAACATCAGACCTTAAAGTAGGCCAAAAGAAATACTGGGATATTCTTTCAAAAGTTCTTCTCCTCCCAGAATGACCTCCCACAGGAGAACTATGAAATTCCTGTAAAAGCTTCATTTTTAATGCAGCAGAGTTCCCTACTACCAACTTCCCTTTATACCTCAATCTGCCATTAATAAAAGAATAGTTAGGAACTGAGTGGGAATCTACCACTAACTGAGAAATAATTTGTTGTAGTTCTGCATCCTCAGCCCATGCAGTAGCCAATTCTTGAATCCATTGAGGAGTGACTGTAGAAAGAGCTAAACAATGTAAGCTCTAAGTTCCCAAATCATAAGTATAACTCTGATGCAATCTAGATAATCCATCTGCAACTATATTTTCCTTTCCCTTCTTATAACATATTTCATAATCCATTCCCATCAACTTAGTAATCCACCTTTGTCGATTAACAGTAGTAATTCTTTGATCCAATAAGTACTTTAAACTTTGGTGGTCAGTCCTAATAATGAACTTTTTTCCCAACAAGTAATGCCTCCACCTTTGCACAGAATACACCATAACCATCAATTCTTTCTCATAAGTAGACAAACCTAAATGTCTTGTAGCAATAGCTTTACTATGATAAGCTATAGGCCTATCCTTTTGCATCAACACAGCCCCAATACCTGTTCCACAAGCATCAATTTCCAAGACAAAAGGAAGGGTAAAATCAGGCATTGCTAAAGTAGGAGCAGCAACCATAGCTTGCTTTAGCTGAAAGAAAGCTGTCTTAGATTCAGGAGTCCAAATAAACTGATTTTTCTTAAGCATATCAGTTAGAGGCTTTCTTATCAATCCATAATACCCGATAAACTTCCTATAATATCCTGTCAAGCCTAAAAACCCCCTCAACCCCTTGATACTAACAGGTTTAGGCCATTGAAGCATGCAATCTATTTTCTCAGGATCTGTAGAAACACCCTCAGAGTGATGACATGTCCAAGGTATTGAACCCTTTGAGTGGCAAAAGCACACTTGGACATTTTTACATACAGCTCATACTGCCTTAACAACCCCAAAGTCACGTCTATGTGCTGTAAATAAGATTCATAAGTAGGACTATAAACCAAAATGTCATAAAAAAAACTAGGATGAACTTTCTCAAATAAGAAGCAAACATAGTATTCATGAGGCTTTGAAAAGTGGATGGGGCATTCATTAACCCAAAAGGCATTACTTTAAACTCATAGTAGCCAGAGTGGGTTCTAAAAGCAGTTTTAGGTATATCAAGAGGATGAACCCTTATCTGATGATACCCAGATCGTAAATCAAGTTTAGAATACCACTTAGCACCATGAAGTTCACCCAACAATTCATCTATGGCAGGTATGGGAAATTTGTCCTTGATAGTCACATCATTTAGAGCCCTATAATCAATACACCTTCTCCATGTGTTATCATGCTTCTTTACCAACAACACTAGAAAAGAAAATGGGCTACTATTATTTTGAATGACCCCAGACTGAAGTAAATCAGTAACAATCTTCTCTATCTCTACTTTCTGAACATATGGATATCTATAGGGCCTTAAATTAATAGGCTGACTTCCTTCTTTTAAATTGATATGATGATCATGAGCCCTTTAAGGAGGTAGTCCCTTTGGTTCTGTAAAAACATCAGAAAAAGGACTCCAACAATCTCAGAAGCTTAGGACATTTAGCATTCTGTAAACTACAATCCTTACACTCTGAAATCCCATACAAATAACCAAAAAACCCATGTGTTGAACTCTTCAAGGTCTTTGTAAATTTTCTCGAATCCATAAGTTGGACCATAGGAGTAACATCCATATTGTCTCCTTGCACGGTCACTGATTTCCCTTCATGATTTAACTGGAACTATAATTTATTAAAGTCAAAAGTTACTGGACTTACAGTTTTTAACCACTGAACCCCAAGTACTGCATCCACCCCTCCTAATGGTAAAATCCTCATGTCAGTGTGGTACTCTTTTCCTTGCATTTGCCACCTAAACTCAGGACAGACTTGGTTGCTTTGCAGTTTAAACCCATCAGCCACGGAGACAGCCACTGCCTTAGTGGTATTTTCAATTCTGACCTTGAGTCTTTTTGCTGCTTGTGGATCTAAGAAATTACCAGTGCTTCCACTATCAATCAAGATACTAACTATTTTTTGATTCACTATACCTTGTACCTTAACAGTTCTATCAGTATTATGACCTGATAAAGCGTGTAAGGTTATTTACACATCATTGACCTGATCTTCTTAGACCAGTTTGTATAATTCTCTTTTTCCGAGTAGTTCTGGTTCATACACAATCTGTTCCTCTTGGTACACACCAATTTCCTCTTCCACAGAAGGCACCATCATAAACAAATGAGGTTGTTTACAAACATGACCCAACCCATAAGGTTCATCACAAGAAAAACACAATCATTTCCTCATTTTCTCCATTATTTGTTCCCTAGTTAAGTTCCTAATGGGTAGGAGTTTTTTTGTTTTAGGCACATGTACTTCTGCTATATTCTCTACCACATGAGCACCACTATTTCCTCCCACATTATTAACCCATTTCTGCATTCCAGAAATTACAGAACTGCTCTTATTAACCAAATTTCCAGCAGTAGTTTTAAAAGCAGATCCACTCCTTTTAATCCATGCTTCTAATTTATCTTCTTCCACTCTTGCCAATCGAATTGCTTCCTTGAGAGTCTTAAACCCCAATTCTTGTATTCCCAACTGAATCTCCTCTCTTAAACCACCAACAAAACAATCGATAAAGAATTCCTCATTTAGTTGTGGATTTTTAATCACAGCCCAACCTTTTAGCTCTTCAAACTTTCCCCTGTAATCATCAATAGTACTAGTTTGCTACAATTTCTTAAGCTCAGCTACAGGATTGATTTTAGCTTCTAGACTAAATCGAGCCAATAACTCCTCAATTAGGTCATTCCAGGTCAAATTAACTATACCTTCTACAAAAATTGAATACCAGATCTCAGCTTCTCCTTCAAGATGCATAGTAGCCAAATATAATTTCTAATTTTCAGCGACATTATGATGTGAAAATAATTTATTACATTTCCTTATCCATGACCTAGGATCATTTCCATGAAATTTAGGGAATTCAAGTTTAATTGTTCTAAAAATTCCCTCACCATTAGTAACAGGAAGAGTTCCTCCTTCATAAGCACCTAGGATTGATCCAGATGTGTTTGGATTAGAGGATGAAGAGTTACTTCCTGATGATTGTCCGTCTTTACCAGAAGAAGAAGTTGGTCCTTGTTTCTGGCCCTGAGCTGACATTATTGCCTCAAAACCTTTCAACATCTGTTCCAATTTCTCATCAAATCCTTTCTTCAGTAGTTCCATCGATGAATTTAGCTGGCTTTGTAATTCCTGTAGATTATTCTCAAGGTTAGTTAATCTCTGGTTGTTCGTTGCCATCACCATAAAATTGTCACGACTTTGATACCAATTGTAAGGAACTAAAATTTGGATTCAATTCTTAGCTCAGTCAATATACCAAAACAAGAGAAGGAAGAGTTAACTAAGAATGAAGAAAAGCAAGATCAGAAGGAAAGGAGACTGATATTGAGAGAGACGAAGAGTAACAATTCTATTCCATACCTTCAACTGATTACAGCTAGCCCTTTTATACAAAAGAAAAAGAGAACAACAATAACCGACTCAATTTAGATCTAACAGATTACTGCTCTGCTACACCATTTATTAAAGCAAAAGACTATTATACCCTTATTAACTCATGACTGGACTTTCTAAATGAAACCAACACTTCCTTACAGTACCATGGTTATACTAGTGTTTTGATGCAATCTGCAATTACACCGCCGCTTAACAATTTATACTCTTTTCATCTTTGGTCATAAATAATGGACAGATCAAAAATCTATTATTTCTAGTCACTGCAAATGATGTGTCCGATTTTCTGGAACTGTGCAATAGAAAAGTCGCTGCCATCCTACATCCTCATCTCCTCGCCTTTTTCTTGAAATAAACATTAATCTATCATTTTAGTGTGGTTCGAATTTTTTTATTTATTACACTTACTGGTCTGAGTTTATTTCTAGATCTAATTTTTCCTTTGAATTTTTTGTTGGGGAATATGTTTCTAAGTATGTTCCCATGATTCAAAGGTTGGTATATACATATTTTTGTTTTTCTGTGATTAAGAGGCCAATGAAGATGGTATATTGGGAGAGCAGCAGAGCATGGTAAATTCTTTGTTTGGTAGTATTTCTACTATTTCCTTCTCACAGATCTGGTTTAGGCCATTGATATTGCAACAAAATACATTAACAAGTTATAAATGATTGTGATTTTGAAGGGTGGAAAGTTAGAGAGAAGAAGAAATTTAATATTTGCAACAACTATTGAGCTAGATTGTAATAAAGAAATTGAAATTATTTAAGATAATAATGGAGGATATTTAGATTCATGGGTTACTGGGTATTGATGAAGAATTTGAAGACTGAGCATGTATCGTGGGACAACAAATTCATGATTAATCAGAAGTGCATTCCAATTAGAATTATTTTTGTTCCGGTTCAATTTATTAGTTGATTCGGATACACAAGTTTTTAATTTTTATGGTGGGTCTGTTTGAATTGTATTATTAGTTTAGTTTGTTTAATTATTTTACTTTTAAGTTGTTTGTTTTATTATTTATTAATTTATTTAATTATTTGTTATGTTTATTAATTTGGGATTTGTAAAAAAAATAATTGATGTTTGAAGTGTTTTAATATTTCTTTCTTTTATATTTAAGTCTAGATTTAATGATTTCATAATATAAATAATAATTATATTAATTTTCAAAAATAAAAAATAATTAGTTTTCAAAATTTTAGTTATTTTTTGAAGTTTGAATTTATTTTTAAGAATTTTAATTTTAAAATTGTGCTTATTATGAAAATACTTATAAATAATGGTAAAGACATTACTCAAATTCAAAATTTACCCAATTTTTTTTTAATAATATGTAATATATCTGAATACAATAAAAGACAAATTTGTTAAAGAAAAAATACTAATAATTTTTCATTATTAATGTCGAGGGTAATATGACAATTTGCAAAAGTAGTTAAACTCATTACATTCCAATGTGGCAACAAATAGGATGATAGCACATGAAGCAGCTGTCGTGGATGTTCATAGGATGTGTGACGTAATTTGTTGTTAAACACCAAAAACTAAAATATCAACATATTCAAGCACTTTAATTAGAAAATGTCCATTAATAATTTAATTTAAAATTCTTAATATTTGTATCACAATTATCCAAAAATATGTGCTAATTAAATTAAATTATTTGAATGAGATAGTCTTAATTTCAAATAAAACTATAATTAAAATGTATTGTATTAAAAATGATAATTAAACACAGACACACACACACATATATTATTCAGTAATTAAAATTTGATAACATATAATAGTAAATATATAATTTTATATATTTAGTCAACCCTAAAAACTTGCAGGTGTACTAATTGTTACTTAAAAAACTAGAGGGGAGGTGAGTGTTATTATGGTTATCTAAATGGGGTATCACTGTATTTTACTCAAAATTAAAATGACTCTTTTTGTATAATATAGAGAGTAATATTTTTAGAAGTTTCTTTTTTTTTATTTTCATAATTCTATCTTATATGAACATGAATTTTTTTATTATAAAATTAAGTTTATTGCATAACACTAGTCTCACACTTTATTAATGAGAAAATTAATAGACACAAAGATTAAAAATATCACTAGCCTATAGTATGTGTTCAGATTTAATGCGTCCAGGAGTTCTATTAAACTAGGTAAACTTATATTAATTGTTTAGAGAAACACAAAACAATTTAGAGAGAAAGTATATTAAGCTAATTTAGAAATATAATGCATTAAAAAAGTTAGAGAAAGATAATTAATTAAAAGAAGATGAAAAGAGAGAAAGTATATAAATCTCAAAAAATAAAATATGGGTTGACCTATATTAAAATTATAATCATTTGGGTTCAAACTATACAAACCATATTAAAAATGGATAATATGATTTTAGTTCTTATTTGGACTCGTAACCATTTTATGTAAACCAAACCCATATTTTGCCAGGTCTAGAAATAGATATCACAAAACCACACTCCCATGTAGGTAAAATATAATTCCCTCCGTCCCAGGATAAAAGTCTTTATTACTATTTTGAGTAGTCTCATGTTAAATGTCCACTTTCCTTTAATAACCAAACTTTTACATAATTTTTCCTATTATACCCTTAGCATTAAATATCTCATATTTTTCTTATTCTAATTCTCTCTCCATATTCAATAAGTATAATTAGTTGTGTTGAAAATATTTTGAATTGAAAAGCTAAAAAGTCACACTCTCGCCTACATTGAAAATGATTAATGACATATTATATTATGGGTAATTTTGTCATTTTATTCCTCTTCTTAATATGCGTGAAAAATTCACCAAAAATTTTATTCTATGACGGAGAGAGTATATAATATGAATCCTTAATTACTGGGAAATAAAAACTCACGCCCAAACTCTGACGCCTCCAAAACAGGTATATCACCCATCTTGAGTCGCCAAATACATGATACAAAAATTCAAATACAACTTAATAATATAACTGTCATGTAAAATACGATAAAATATAAACTGAGAGTTTTAAAATGAATATTGTCTTTTAGACAATATTCAACTCAAATAGAGTCCTCAATACATTTATTATCACACTATTTCATAGAATAGTGAGGACTATTAATGCTATCATCTCGATCGTCACTTCGTTCCCCAACTAGTCCCGACTACGTTCTCATTTCCTGAAAAAGATAATAAAAGCAAAACGGTGAGCTCAACTAGTCCAGTAAGAAATATTATGACTAAGATAATGCAGAATAATTTATCGTTAGCCTTCAACAGTGTTAAACTGATAAAATATAACAAACATCAAGTTTAACTGCAGCGGAACAAGCAATCCATTAGAAGAGTCAAGTATAGCATAAAATCTACTATCTTCTATGATTTAAAAGGTTTTTCATCACTTTTATCGCTGAGACTCAACTTAATAAATAATCCACATCATCGAATCACCCCTGCACTACGGCCAAGGATATTCTTTAGTATCACGACCACAAATTATCCATGCACTACGGGCCAAGGATATTCGTGTATTCATCAATGGTCATGATCATGCTAACAACTATCCATCAATGCACTACGGGCCAATGAGGATTTTTACCACATCATTTGTAACATTACGGTCATGATTATACCGAATAATCCCTAGTCATAATCATACTAAGTCCATTTATGCACTACAGGCCACAGATGACTTTCAACATAATATAAACATGAAGATGATGACAATGATATAAGAATTCAATAAAACAAGTTCAAGGTTAAATTTTTAAAGATTTATAATTTAATTTATCCATAAATCAATAATGTCCAAATTGTCAACATGATACTACTTTGTGGAGTAAAATTCAAGAATAATATTATACCAAAAATAATTTGGACAAAAAATGAATTAATTTTTATCATGAATACTACCCCGGGTGAATAGGACTCGAGTGAATAGTACTTTGGGAATAGAAACCCCGTGAATAGTACTCCGGCATGAAAAAGTTAAAACTTATTAAGAATGCTCAGAATAATATTTTCATGAAAAGATACTGGATGAAACGCAAATATCAAGGATATTCAACTAATTTCATGGAGTATAGAAGCCAAAATTTTAACAAAATGAGTATAGAATTCGAAATCTGAAACAAAATAATATTACTTACATACTATAGAGTATGAAAGAGAATATTATTTCAAGCGAATATTGAACAAAAATAACATCCCTTACTTTGAAAAGAAAAGTATTCCAACTGGTATAGCGGGGAAATTCTAGAAAAAAACTTTCACTATTTTCTACGCTCAAAGCTTTCTAAAACTCGAAAGAAATACGCTCAAGATTATAGAAAAAGAATTCTCTGATTTTGGTGTGATTTTCAATTCTAACCTAAGCGCCTATTTATAGGAAAATGCTAGAACGTCATAGGAGACTAAATTAATAAAATAATATTTTATTTTATTTTTTCTTTACGCGTGCCAAGACCATGACTATCAAGGCATGCCATTCTTGAAAAATCTCAGCACATGTTTTGATAAAAACAAAAGTGGGTCCCACCCATAATTTTAATAAAAATATTTTAATTTCCGAAACTTCAACAATTCATAATAAATAGTCATTTTATCAGAAAAATATGAATTTTATGTCCATTCCATACGAAATCGAATTCTCTACAACTTTGTAGCTTTAAGTTTTTTCAAATTCCAAACAAAAAATATTCGAATTCCACAAACCGACGATTTTCAACACCTCATAAAATTCATAATAAATTTTACGTTAATTTTTAACGGTTCAAAATTTGTGGACATATACTCAACTTTTATATGTATAACATATCCAAAAATCACAACGATCCAACGGTCGGATCAAAATTATCACTCACGCAATAGAGCTTTAAGAACACGGATTTGATTTTTTAATACCTCCAATCCGACAAAATACTGATAAAACACCTCAAAATTAATTCTTCCATTTATAACCACATAAAATAAATATTTTCCTATCCATCATTTATGTCCACATAAAATAAATATTTTCTTATCATATAAATTAATAATTAATTATTCACAAATAATATTATAGAATCACAATAATGACAACCAGACAGTTCCTATGAAAGAGGAGGCTTTCCGATAAGGATTTCTCCTTACTGGCGCACAATTAGGTGACCAAACCTCTCATTGACAGAACTTTCTAGACATTGCCAATAATGCTATCTAATAATATTATTCAAATAATATGAATTATTGATTTGATAATGGAAAATAATGTGCAGTGACAATTATTGAAACAACAATAATATAAAATATCAACGTAGCAATTATTGAATCAATAAAATAAAATATTGAACAGTAATTACTGTAACAATTATTGAGTAGTGCCTTCTTACGTAAGAATCAATAATTTAAAAATACTATGCAATACCATGTGCTATTGTGCAACAACGCGTATTACTGTATTTTAACCACCAGGTATTCTAATAGTGTTAACGGTAACTACTACGCCGTTATTTATAAAACTCAAACTTGTCGTTTTCTTCATCCAACAGTTATTCTGTTAGGGGCCCACAAATGGCTACGCCGTCGTACGAATATTCTTCGACAACAAGAATATTCCACGACCAAACGAATATTCCCCAACAAAAATGAGTATTTTATAACCACTTGCGTATTTTGAAAATTTTATATATATCCCACAACTATAACATTATATCAAATTCACTCCATAATATTCAAAAATGATATTTATAGAAAATTCATCTTTATTCATAAAAGTTGGGGTCTTACAACCTCCCCTTCTTATGAAATTTCACCCTCGAAATTAGGGTACATACCTGGTATGATGAATAGGTGAGGATACCTTGATTTCATTTCAGATTCTAGCTCCCAGGTCATTTCCTCAACATCGTGGTTTCTCCATAAAACTTTGACTTGAGGTATAACCTTGGAGCGTAAAATATGCTCCTTCTTATCCAAAATTTTAATAGGAACCTCTTCATACGTTAAATATTCCGCTATTTCGTCCGGTTCTAACTCAATAATGTGGTTCGGGTCTTTCACATATTTACGTAACATAGATATGTGAAAAACGTTATGAACACGAGACATACTTGGTGGTAAAGCGAGTCTATAGGCCACAGTTCCTACTCGTTCGAAGATTAAAAATGGGTCAATGAATCGAGGATTGAGCTTTCCTCTCTTTCCAAATCTCGTAACTCCTTTCCATGGAGCAACACGTAACAACACATGATCTCCAATATTGAATTCCACGTCTTTTCGATGTAGATCAGTATAACTCTTTTATCGATCTTGTGAGGTTTTTATACGTTGTCGGATCGTTTGAATCTTTTCTGTAGTCATACGTACCAACTCCGGTCCCAACAACGTTGCTTCACCCACCTCATCCCAACATACTGGAGAACGACACTTTCTTCCATACAACGCCTCGAATGGAGCCATGCCAATACTTGTTTGATAACTGTTGTTATAGGAAAACTCCACCAATGGTAAGAACTTGTCCCAACTTCCCTTGAAGTCAAGGACACAGAGTCTTAATAGATCTTCAAGAGTTTGAATAGTCCTCTCTGACTGCCCGTCCGTTTGAGGATGATAAGCCGAACTAAATCATAAATTCGTGCCAATAGCTTTTTGCAAACTAACCCAAAATCTTGAAGTGAATCTTGGGTCTCGATCAGAAACTATGGATACTAGCATACCATGCAATCTTACAATCTCGTTTATGTACATACGAGCAAGACGTTCAAGTGTATAAGTTTCTCGTATAGGTAAGAAATGAGCCGACTTGGTCAATCTATCAACAATGACCCAAATCGCATCTAAGCCTTGAGAAACCTTGGGAAGACTGGTAACGAAATCCATGGTAATGTGCTCCCACTTTCATTCTAGAATTTCAAGTGGTTGCAATGGACCTTTTGGTACTTGATGCTCCGGCTTGACTCGTTGACAAGTTAAACACCTTGAGATAAACTCCGCTATCTCTATCTTCATATTGCTCCACCAAAATGTATGTCGAAGATCATGATACATTTTGGTACTCCCAGGATGGATTGCAAACGGTGTGTTGTGCGCCTCCATCATGATTTCATACTTTAAAGCAGGGTCATTAGGAACATAAAGTCTGGAGTTGACTTGAATTATTCCTTCTTCATCGATTCTTGCTTCCGGCATAGCACCTTCTTGCACTTTCTTCCTCATACGCATCAGCTCCAGGTTTGTGGCTTGAACAGCTTTAACTTTATCGATTAAAATCGGTTCTACTCGTATATTCACCATCATCACGTGGGTCCCTGGAGTCTTTAACTCTATCTCCATCCTTTTCAAGTCATATAAAATGGGCCTTTTCGCTGACAATATCGCACTCGTACCCACATATGATCTTCTACTCAATGCGTCAGCTACTACGTTCGCTTTACCAGGATGGTATTGGATGGTATGATCATAATCTTTCAACAGTTCAAGCCAACGTCGTTGTCGCATGTTGAGTTCCTTTTGAGTGAAGAAATATTTGAGGCTTTTATGATCCGTATAGATCTCCATCTTTTCTTCATACAGGTAATGCCTCCAAATCTTAAGCGCAAAAATGACAACGGCCAACTCTAAATCATGAGTAGGATGATTCCTCTCATATTCTTTGAGTTGTCGAGAGGCATAGGCTATGACTTTCCCATTTTGCATGAGAAACCATCCTAACCCTTTGCCCGAAGCATCACTATAGATGACAAATCCCTCCGAGCCAGGTGGTATTGTCAGAACAGGTGCTGAAATAAGTCTCCTCTTGAGTTCTTGAAAACTCTTCTCACATTCCATGCTCCAACCTAATTTTGTATCTTTCCAAGTCAGCTGAGTTAATGGAGTAGCGATTCGAGAAAACCCTTCTACGAATCTCCGATAATAACCAGCTAAGCCGAGAAAGCTACGTACTTCGGTCCCTAATTTAGGTTGTTCCCAGCTTTGAATAGCTTTAATCTTTGTCGAGTTAACAGATATTCCATGACTTGATACTACGTGCCCAAGGAATGCTACTTCCTCAAGCCAGAACTAGCATTTCTTCAACTTGGCATAAAGCTTGTTTTCACAAAGCTTTTGGAGTATCAACCTCAAGTGTTACTCATGATCTTCGCGGCTTTTGGAATATATGAGGATGTCATCAATAAAGACGACCACAAAGTGATCTAAATATTCCTTGAATACTTGGTTCATCATATCCATGAAGACAGTAGGAGCATTAGTCAATCCAAAAGACATGACTAGGAATTCATAATGCCCGTACCGAGTTCTGAAAGCCGTCTTTGGAATGACATCGATTCTAATCTTTAACTGATGATATCCGAAACGAAGATCGATCTTTGAAAAGAATTTGGCGCCTTGCAACTGGTCAAACAGGTCATCAATACATGGCAATGGGTACCTATTTTTGATGGTGACATGATTCAACTCTCGATAATCAATACAAAGTCGCATACTCCCATCTTTCTTCTTCAAGAATAGAGCAGGAGCACCCCAAGGAGACGTACTAGGATGAATGAAACCGATGTCTAACAATTCCTGCAATTGGGTCTTTAAATCCTGAAGTTCAATAAGAGCCATTCGATATTGGGCTTTGGAAAAGGGTTTTGTACCGGGTTCAAGGTCGATACAAAATTCAATTTCATGCTCTGGGGGTAGGCCAGGAAGTTCTTCAAGGAATACGTCAGGAAATTTATTAACAATAGAAATATCATTCAAAACTGACGTATTTTTGTTTAAATATGTGACATGAGCTAAGAAAGCTTGACTTTCGTTTTTCAATAAACAAATAGCTTTATGGCTTGAGATGACAGTGATTTATTTTAATGGTTTGGTTGCTTGAATTTGCATAATAGGTTGGTTAGGAATATGAAAGCTAACAACCTTACGAAAAATAATCAATTTTTGCATGATAAGTAGTTAACCAATTAATCCTTAGAACTACGTCAAATGCAAGTATTTTCAATGAAATAAGATCGACAGGTAATGTGAGGGTACCGATTTGAACCAAACAAGACTTATAAACAGTGGATGTAATGAAGGTTTCTCCCAACGGAGTTTCAATAGATAAGTCAAAGTCTAATTTCTCTGGAGTCAAATTTAAACGTTGAGCGCAAGTAGGAGAAATAAAAGAATGGGTAAAACTGGTATCAAATAAGGTATAGACTTCACTAGAGTTTATGATAAGCTTACCCGTGATGACCTCGTTAGGGTTCTTTACTTTTTGGGAGGTCGCGGCAAACGCTCTCCCGTGAACTACCGGCTTTGACTTTTCTGGGACGACCTTTGGTGCCTCCATCCCAGCTGGACTTGTCTTCGGTGCACGACAAAATCGGGCTAGGTGACCTTTTCTTCCATAATTATAACACGCTTTGGACTGCATCACACAGTTTGGACTGATGTGTCCCTCCCCTCAGCATTTGAAGCATATGATAGGTGGTCGTTCTCCTTCCTTAACAACGGGTACTGGTGTCGACGTCTTTCCATCATTGTTGAATCTCCTCTTCTTGAAATGTCCACTCTTATTGTCTTGGCCATAATTACCACCGAAGTGGTTACCATTTCTGGCCTGTTGATTCCCTCCACGCTTGTTGTCACCGCTTCGATGACTGCTACCACTAGTATTATCATTTTGTTGGTAGCTCTCTCTTGGTTGGGTTGACTCATTATCGCGCTCCAATAACTGAGCCCTATTCACAACATCCGAATACAAACACAGTTTATGAGAGATAAGGTATTGACGTATCTCGGGTTTCAAACCTCTTAGAAACATTCGCGTCATTCTCTCCTCATCATCAACCAAATGGGACGCAAACCGGGACAACTCGGCAAACTTGGCTTCTTACTGTGACACAGTCATGTTGTTTTGCTCCAGTTTAATGAACTCTACCTCTTTCATGTAACGAATACTTTCGAGAAAGTACTTGTCGTTGAACAGTTCTTGGAACTTCTCCCAAGACATCTTCAGTGCGGCAGGTTGAGTACGCTTTACAAATTCCCACCAGTAATCTGCCTCTGCCCGCAACATAAAGGTGGCAAAGGGAACCTTTTGCTCCTCGGAGCATCCCAAGACATCAAATATCTTATTGATCTGCTTTATCCACGTCTCCGCCTTAAGTGGTTTTGGCTTTCCAAATAACTTCGGTGGTCCCAGCTCCTTGAACTATTTAACAGTGACCGTCCGAGAGTTGCCAGTGTTTCCACCTGCATTTCGAACAGGAGTCTCTCTTGCCTGATATTGCATGAATTGCAGAAAGCCTCTGAATATTCCATCGTTCATCATTTGGTCAGTGTTGTTGTTTGCATGAGGATTATTGTCTTCCTGTTGCACATTATCCTGGGTATTCATATGTGGTGACTCTACGGTCTCCTGTTCTCCATTGCTATTCTCAATATTCTCGGATGTCATTTTCAAATACTGTCACAAAACAAGGGTTAATTGACATGTCACATATTATCCCTATACTCTGACCGACCAATTAAATACCAAATAAACTTAGGTAGGTCATACTAGCGAAGGATTTCCCCGTCTGTCCCCCCTAGTTCTAGTCTCACATATTAGCCAGGGATCATATCCCTAAGCTTTGATACCAACTGTGACGCCCCTAAAACAGGTATACATCACCCATCTTGAGTCGACAAATATATGGTACAAAAATTCAAATACAACTTAATAATACAATTGTCGTGTAAAATACGACAAAACATAAACTGAGAGTTTTAAAATTAATATCGTCTTCTAGACAGTATTCAACTCAAATGGAGTCCTCAATACATTTATTATCACACTATTTCATAGAATAGTGAAGACTACTAATGCTATCATCTAGACCGTCATTCCGTTCCCCGACTAGTCTCGGCTACGTTCTCATTTCCTGAAGAGGACAATGAAAGCAAAAGGGTGAGCTCAACTAGCCCAGTAAGAAATATTATGACTAAGATAATGCAGAATAATTTATCGTTAGCCTTCAACAGTGTTAAACTGATAAAATATAACAAACATCAAGTTTAACTGCAGCGGAACAAGCAATCCATTAGAAGAGTCAAGTAGAGCATAAAATCTACTATCTTCTATGATTTAAAAGGTTTTTCATCACTTTTATCGCTGAGACTCAGCTTAATAAATAATCTACATCATCGAATCACCCCTGCACTACGGCCAAGGATATTCTTTAGTATCACGACCACAAATTATCCGTGCACTACGGGCCAAGGATATTCGTGTATTCATCAATGGTCATGATCATGCCAACAACTATCCATCAATGCACTACGGGCCAATGAGGACTTTTACCACATCATTTGTAATATTACGTTCATGATTATACCGAATAATTCCTGGTCATAATCATATCAAGTCCATCTATGCACTACAGGCCACAGATGACTTTCAACATAATATAAACATGAAGATGATGACAATGATATAAGAATTCAATAAAACAAGTTCAAGGATAAATTTTTAAAAATTTATAATTTAATTTATCCAGAAATTAATAACGTCCAAATTGTCAACATGATACTGCTTTGTGGAGTAAAATTCAAGAATAATATTGTACCAAAAATAATTTGGACCAAAAACGAATATATTTTTATCATGAATAGTACCCCGGGTGAATAGTACTTGAGTGAATAGTACTCCATGAATAGTACTTCGAGAATAGTAATCCCGTGAATAGTACTCCGGTATGAAAAAGTTAAAACTTATCAAGAATGCTCAGAATAATATTTCCATGAAAAGTTACTGGATGAAACGCAAATATCAAGGATATTCTACTAATTTCATGGAGTATAGAAGCCAAAATTTTAACAAAATGAGTATAGAATTCGAAATCTGAAATGAAATAATATTACTTACATACTACAGAGTATGGAAAAAAATATTATTTCAAGCGAATATTGAACAAAAATAACATACCTTACCTTGAAAAGAAGAGTATTACAACTGGTATAGCGGGGATATTCTTGAAGAAAACTTTCACTATTTTCTACGCTCAAAGCTTTCTAAAACTCGAAAGAAATACGCTCAAGATTATAGAAGAAGAATTCTCTAATTCTGGTGTGATTTTCAATTCTAACCTAAGCGCCTATTTATAGGAAAATGCTAAAACGCCATAGGAGACTAAATTAATAAAATAATATTTTATTTTATTTTTTCCTTAGGCATGCCAAGACCATGACTATCAAGGCATGCCATTCTTGAAAAATCTCAGCACATGCTTTGATAAAAATAAAAGTGGGTCCCACCCATAATTTTAATAAAACTATTTTAATTTTCAAAACTTCAACAATTCATAATAAATAGCCCTTTTATTAAAAAAAAAATACGAATTTTATATCCATTCCACACGAAATCAAATTCTCTACAACTTTGTAGCTTTAAGTTTTTCCAAAATCCAAACAGAAAATATCTGAATTCCACAAACGGACGATTTTTAACACCTCATAAAATTCATAACAAATCATATGTTAATTTTTAACGGTTTAAAATTTGTGGACATATACTCAACTTATATATGTATAACATATCCAAAAATCACAACGATCCAACGGTCGGATCAAAATTATCACTCACACAATTGAGCTTTAAGAACACCGATTTGATTTTTTAATACCTCTAATCCGATAAAATACTGATAAAACACCTCAATATTAATTCCTCCATTTATAACCACATAAAATAAATATTTTTCTATCCATCATTTATGTCCACATAAAATAAATATTTTCTTATCATATAAATTAATAATTAATTATTCACAAATAATATTATAGAATCACAATAATGACAACCAGACCGTTCCAAGGAAAGAGGGGGCTTTCTGATAAGAATTTCTCCTTACTGGCGCGCAATTAGGTGACTAAACCTCTCCTTGACAGAACTTTCTAGACATTGCCAATAATGATATCTAATAATATTATTCAAATAATATGAATTATTGATTTGATAATGGGAAATACTGTGCAGTGACAATTATTGAAACAACAATAATATAAAATATCAATGCAGCAATTATTGTATCAATAAAATAAAATATTGAACAGTAATTACTGTAACAATTATTGAGCAGTGCCTTCTTACGTAAGAATCAATAATTCAAAAATATTGTGCAATACCGTGTGCTACTGTGCAACAACGCGTATTACTGTATTTTAACCACCAGGTATTCCAACAGTGTTAACGGTAACCACTACGCCGTTATTTATAAAACGGGATAAATTAACTTTTGGTACTTGTACTAGGACACAACTTACAATTTGGTACCCGAAGTGAAAAAAATTACAAACTGGTGATTGTACTCGAAAAATATTACACTCTGTTAAACATTAGGGACACGACATACAATTTGGTACCCGGAGTGAAAAAAGTTACAAACTGGTGATTGTACTCGAAAAATGTTGAAATGTGGTGCTTGTACTTTCCAATTTTTAAATAATTGTTAAAATTGATCCAACGGGAGAGACAAACATACAGAGAGAGAAGTGAAGTCGACGCGAAGAAGATCCTCGATGTTTTGTTCCATCTTTCCTTGCCTCCCACATTCGCACCATTGCTCCACAGTGGCACCGACTTGGGAACTCTGGTGTAATCCATTCATTTTTATTGCATGAACTATAATCGTCTTCCCCAATTTCATTTACGATTCCACTCCAAGATGAGCTCATCCTTTCAATTAAACACTGAAAACCCTTTAATAAATATATGGGAACCAATAATCAATGGAGAATCGAGACAAGAAGAATGACAGAAGAAGAGAACCCTAATTTTTAAACAGAATAAAAATGAAACCCTACTGTTTAACGGTGTAATATTTTTCGAGTATAATCACCAGTTTGTAACTTTTTTCACTTCGGATACCAAATTGTAAGTCGTGTCCCTAATGTTTAACGAAGTGTAACATTTTTCAAGTACAATCACCAGTTTGTAACTTTTTTCACTTCGGGTACCAAATTATAAGTCGGGTCCCAGTACAGGTACCAAAAGTTGATTTATCCCTTTATAAAACTCAAACTTGTCATTTTCTTCATCCGACAGTTATTCTGTTAGGGGCCCACAAATGGCTGCGCCGTCGTATGAATATTCCCCGACAACAAGAATATTCCACGACCAAACGAATATTCCCCAATAAAAATGAGTATTTTATAACCACTTGTGTATTTTGAAAATTTTATATATATCCCACAACTATAACATTATATCAAATTCACTCCATAATATTCAAAAATGATATTTATAGAAAATTCATCTTTATTCATAAAAGTTGGGGTCTTACACAAACTTTTGCTAATAACTACTCCCAAAATAGGTATGAATAGTATGAGAATACAATAATACAAAATAGGTATGAATAATATAATAATAAAATGATATAATGATATCATATAATATGATAATAATATAATAATAATATATATAATAATATGATATGATATTGTGACGCCCCCAAAATAGGTATACATCATCCATCTTGAGTCGCCAAATATATGGTACAAAATCAAATACAAACTTAATTATACAACTGTCGTCTACAATACGACAAAACATAGCTGAGAGTTTAAACAAGAATATTATCATCTAAACATTATCCACACTCAATGGTGTCCTCATTATAATTATTATCACATTATTCCGTAGAATAGTGAGGACTACTAAAGCAATTTATCCTGGACCATCACTCCATTCCTCGACTCGTCCCAGCTATATTCTCATTTCCTGAAGAGAACAATGATGAAAGATAGGGTGAGCTCAACTAGCCCAGTAAGAAATATTATGACTAAGATAATGCAGAATAAATTATCCTTAGCCTTCAACAGTATAACAACTGATAGAATACAATAGACAACAAGTTTTAGATCAACAACTGCAGCGAAAATAAGCAATCCATTAGAAGAGTCAAGAAGAGCATAAAATCTACTATCTTCTATGATTTAAAAAGTTTTTCATCAACTTTATCGTTGAGACTTAGCTTAATAAATAAAATTGAATCATCCCTACACCACGGCCAAGGATATTCATGTAATCATCAATGGTCATGATTATACCGAATAATCCCTGGTCATAATCATACCAACAACTGTCCATCAATGAACTACAGACCAATGAGGACTTTTACCACATCATTCGTCACATTACGGTCATGATTATATCGAATAATCCCTAGTCATAATCATACCAAGTCCATCTATGCACGTAAGCCAAAGATGACTTTTATCACAATATAAGCATGAGGATGATGACAATGACATAATAATTCAATAAAACAAGTTCAAGGATTAATTTTAAAGATTTATAATTTAATTTATCCAGGAATCAATAACGTCCAAATTGTCAACATGATACTGCTTTGTGGAGTAAAATTCAAGAATAATATTCATGTACCAAAAATAATTTGGACATAAAAGAAATATTTTTTTGGGTGAATAGTACCCCGTGAATAGTACTTCAGGAATAGTACCCCGTGAATAGTATCCCGACACAAAAAGTGTCCCAAATACCCGAGTGAATGATACTAGAGTGAATAGTAACCCGTAAATAGTAACTCGTGAATAGTACTCTGGCACAAAAAGTTCCCCGAATACCCGAGTGAATAATACTAGAGTGAATAGTAACTGGGTGAATAGTAACCCGTGAATAGTAACTCGTAAAAAAAATACCAAAGAAAATGATATTCCATGACGAGTACAAAAGAAATGATATCTCATACGAATATAATAGAATATACGAAACTACAAATAAATTTTCACCCGCCATACGGTAATCCACATGGACAGATCAGTTCCACAATTTAATAATGAATGAATACGAAGGGTCATTCACCATGCATGCGGTAATCCACATAGACAGATTATTCCAACAGAATAATAAAGAATGGAATAACAGAAGAATTCAACATGCATGCGATAGACCGCACAGACAGGTTATTCCCAATAGAATAATAAAGAATAGAACCAGGTCATGTGTAATCCGCACAGACAGGATATTCCAACAGAATAATAGAGAATGGAACCAGGTCATGCGTAATTCGCACAGACAGGATATTCCAACAGAATAATAAAGAATGAAATAACAACAAAATTCACCAGGCACGCGATAGACCGCACAGACAGGTTATTCCAACAGAATAATAAAGAATGGAATAACAAAAGAATTTCATCATGTATGCGATACTTCGCATAGACTGGTTATTCCAACATAATAATAAAGAATGGAATAACAATAGCTCTCTTCATGAATACGAAAGAAATAATACCCCTTACCTCAAAAGAAGACTGGATACTGAAATAGTGAGGTAGCAGACTACTCTTCTTTTTTTCTCTATAGCTTCTCTCTCTATAATTGCTCTTGTGAGTCTTAGTGAATTGGTGAGAATGAAGGAAGAATGAGCTTCTATTTATAGAAAAACATAGTTTTGATAATTGCACATTTTGGGGCTCAAAATATTACAGTATAATACCTTCATCTTTTCCTTCATTTTTAATTTAGTCCTGCAAGTATTATCAAACTTGCACCACCTTCATTAATAGTAAATCATGTGAATCAATAGTAAATCATGTAACTCAATAGTTCTAAACATGTGAAAAAACTAATTACAATATAGTACCTTCAACTATACCTCCATTTTTAATTTAGTCATGCAAGTATTATCAATCTTGCACCTACTCCCCTAATAGTAAATCATGTGAATCAATAGTACACACATGTGAACACATAGTTATAAGCATGTGAATTAATGCAATTAATTGCTCATTTATCCGATTAATTATCTGATTGATCAATATAACTTTCAGACATCAATTATCATCGAAATAAATGTCGATTTTCACTAACACCAATAATCCCAACACAATGGAACTATCAATTTCATCTTTAATCAACACGAACTTATTTCATCATTAATATTATAACTCATAATATTTAACAATCAGGTCGTTCCCAGGAAAGAGGGGGCTTTTCGATAAGAATTTTTCCTTATTGGCGCGCAATTAGGTGACCAAACCTCTCCTTGACAGAACTTCTAGACATTGTCACTATTGCAAATAATAATATGAATAACTTTGTCATCTCAATTATTGATTTAATAATATAAAATATTGTGCAGATGATACTGTGATAATAATTGAATCAATAATATGAGAGATGTGATATGCAGCTATGCAACCACGCGTATTACTATACTTTTATCACCGATTATTTTATGACAACTTGCTTACTTTAAAATTTTTTCACATATCACCCTTAACTTTAAACTTTTATCAATTTAACTATTTACCAAAATAGAAAAATTGAATACTTTTATTTCATAAAATTCGGGGTCTTACAGATATGATATATCACCTCCTTAATATAATATATAATATAATTATATCACCTCCTTAAATATTTGGAATATATATATATATATATATATATATATATATATATATATATATATACGGACTAATGATTTATATTTTTGATTCTATCAACAGGGTGGCAATGGCGAGCAGACTGGCGATGACGAGCAGTCGCACAACGCTGATTTCCATACACCAGAGCAGCGTCGTTCACCTCCGCCCGATGATGATACTTTTACTAGTTTATAGTTCATTTGTATTCATGTTATTATAGAACATTTGTATATATTATAGTGTCTAATTGCGTCTGTATAAGTATTGTATAACATTTGTAGATATTGTAGTGTCTAATTGCGTCTGTATAAGTATTGTAAATTATACTGTTTATTATTTATGGAACATTAGCTTATATTTGTAATTGGTTAGCTTATAATACGTTTTGGTGGATATTTGAATGTGAATGTGAATGATAATGAGTTGAAGATTACGTTTTAGTGCTACGTTGCATATTTGAATATGAGATACAGGTTTATATTACTGTGTATTGGGTTGTGACAGGTTACAGGTACATTAATGGGTTTAAACACCTGGAAACTGAACTTTTAAAATCTGTATTTAAAAAAAACAGTTAGTTCCGACGGAATAAGGTATTCCCGACAGAACTTCCCTCGGATTTAACAAATAACCAATTTTTAATAAATGTCGAAATATTTTAATTTTCAGTCAGAAATAAGTTAACTTCGACGGAACATATCCGTCGATACTACGGTATCTTCGACAGAAATTTCGTCGGAGTTAATAATTAGTCAATTTTAATAAATACCGGATTATTTTAGTTTTTCAGTCGAAAATAGGATAATTTTGAGGGAATATGTCCGTCGAAAATAGGGTATATTATACTCGACAGAAAAGTTTCATCCTATATATTTAGTCAAAGTTAGTTTATGTTCGACGAAAAGCCGTCGAAGATACTTTCGTCGAAGATAATAAATATCCGACGAAATTCTTGACGGATCTTATCTTCGACGCGAATATATACGACCGAATTTCTGACGGATATTTTTGTTGAAAATAATATACTTTCGACAGAATAGGCTTAGGTCCGACGGAACATTCCGTCGGAATTGAGCTTTTTTCTTGTAGTGTCACTACATTCTTACGTTCCTCCTCTGTACAAGAAGTTTTCAACTCTTGTTAAACCTGTGTTCTCAAACACAAAATTAAGTTAAAATAATAAAAATAAAAAATAAAATATACCGATAAATAGTACCTCATGTTCGTAAAAACTTCTAAATTGAGCGAGGTTGCTAAGAATTAATACAACCTGCAAAATATTTTTAAAATCTCATTCAAACTTAAATCGAATTAGTACAATTTCGAGAAGCTGAATCTTCTATATTTTATCCCCCATCTTCAGATTACATGGTTGCAAGTTGTACGTTACAAAAATCCACTCAACCTTTCCAAGCCACACTCTATGCACTCAACCTTTCCAAGATATTAACAAAATTTTCACTTGGCACAACATATACAAACAGATTTCAGTACATTCAAATGGGTGACCCAAGTGAAAAATTATATCCAACCAAAAGTATAAAATAAAGTAGAATAATTAAGAATTAAGTACTATAAAACAAATACACTAAATAGATATACATAAAAGAAATCATTCAAAATCCATATCACAATAAGTTTAAGACATAATTCTTGGTAGTTTATTTAATGACCACCAACGAACCATCACATTCAAGCAAGACCAATCAAAAAAATTACTATATTCCAAACAAAATTTAGAATTATACGTTAGTCATATACTGGTCGACCCATAAACCAATCTGTAAACCATAACGTAACATTTATATTTATATATTACATATTTATATAATAAATAATACATATATATATATATATATATATGTTTAAATAAAATATCATATATTTATATATTTACATACATACGTATGTATATTATGTATAATATATAATAGATAATATAATATAACAATATATAATAATATGATATGATATGATATGTTATGATATGTTGTGATGTGATATGATATGATATGATATGATATGAAATGAAATGATATACAACCTCCTTAATATAATAATATAATTATACCACCTCCTTAAATATTTGGAACCTAAAAATTAGCTCTCCTACTCCTATACCTAAGTATTCCCCTCTATTTCCCTTCCTAAATTTATCACAAAATCTAAACCTCATTACATTCTTACGTTCCTTTTCTGTCCAAGAAGTTTGCGACTCTTGTTAAACCAGTGTTCTCAAACAAAAAATTAAATTAAAATAATAAGAATAAAAAACAAAATATACCGATAAATAGTACCTCATATTCGTAAAAACTTCTAAATTGAGCGAGCTTGCGAAAGAATCAATACAACCTGCAAAAAAATTTTAAAATCATGTTCAAACTTAAATCGCATTAGTAAAATATCATTCAAACATAGCAAATAATAATTTCTAATTTTAGTAATACATTTGCTACTGAATTTCTTCAAGCTTGAAATTACCAGGATTGATCCAATTTCGAGAAGCTGAATCTTCTATATTTTATCCCCATCTTCAGATTACACGATTGCAAATTGTACGTTACAAAAATTCACTCAACATTTTCAAGCTACACTTTATGCACTCAACCTTTCCAAGACATTAATAAAATTTTAACTTGGCACAACATATATAGACATACAAACAGAATTCAATACATTCAAATGGGTGCCCCAAGTGAAAAATTATATCCAACCAAAAGTTTAAAATAAAGTAGAATAATTAAGAATTAAGTACTGTAAAACAAATACACGAAATAGATATATATAAAAGAAATCATTCAAAATCCATGTCACAATAAGTTTAAGACATAATTCTTGATAGTTTATTTAATGACCACCAACGAACCATCACATTCAAGCAAGACCAATCAAAAAAATTACTATATTTCAAACAATGTTTAGAATTATACGTGACTCATATATTGGTCGACCCATAAACCAATCTGTAAACCATAATATAACATATATTTATATTTATGTATTACATATTTATAAAATAAATAATATGTATATGCTTAAATAACATATTATATATTTATATATTTACATACATAAGTATGTATATATTATGTATAATATATAATGGATAATATAATATATATATATATATATATATATATGATATGATATGATATTATATGATATGTTATGTTATGTTATGATGTGATATGATATGATATGTTATGATATGATATGGTATGAAATGATATACCACCTACTTAATATAATATATAATATAGTAATATAATTATACCACCTCCTTAAATATTTGGAACCTAAAAATTAGCTCTCCTACTCCTTTACCTAAGTACACCATCTATTTTCCTTCCTAAATTTATCATAAAATCTAAACCTCACTACATTCTTACGTCCCTCCTCTATCCAAAAGAGTTGCAACTCTTGTTAAACCTGTGTTCTCAAACAGAAAATTAAGTTAAAAAATAAGAATAAAAAATAAAATATACCGATAAATAGTACCTCATGTTCGTAAAAACTTCTAAAATGAGCGAGCTTGCTCAGAATCAATATAACCTGCAAAATATTTTTAAAATCTCGTTCAAACTTAATTCGTATTAGTACAATATCATTCAAACATATGCTAACAACAATTTCTAATTTTAATAATACCTTTGTTACTGAAATTTCATCAAGCTTGAAAATACCAAAATTGATCCAATTTCGAGAAGCTGAATCTTCTATATTTTATCCCCATCCTCATTACATGGTTGCAAGCTGTACGTTACAAAAATTCACTCAACCTTTCTAAGCCACTCTATGCACTCAACATTTCCAAAATATTAACAAAATTTTCACTTGGCACAACATATACAAACAGATTTCAATACATTCAAATGGGTGCCCAAGTGAAAAATTGTATCCAACCATAAGTATAAAATAAAGTAGAATAATTAAGAATTAAGTATTGTAAAACAAAAAACACTAAATAGATTTACATAAAAGAAATCACTCAACATCCATATCACAATAAGTTTAAGACATAATTCTTGGTAGTTTATTCAATGACCACCAACGAACCATCACATTCAAGCAAGACCAATAAAAAAAATTTCTATATTCCAAACAATGTTTAGAATTACACGTGATTCATAAACCAATCTGTAAACCATAATGTAACATATATTTATATTTATGTATTAAATATTTATATAATAAATAATATGTACTTGTTTAAAAAACATATTATATATTTACATACATACGTATGTATATTATGTATAATATATAATAGATAATATATATATATAATATGATATGTTATGATATGATATGTTATGATATGATATGAAATGATATACAACCTCCTTAATATAATATATAATATAATAATATAATTCTACTATCTCTTTAAATTTTTGGAACCTAAAAATTAGCTCTCCTACTCCTATACCTAAGTACACCATCTATTTCCCTTCCTAAATTTATCATAAAATCTAAACCTCACTACATTCTTACGTCCCTCCACTGTCCAAAAAGGTTGCAACTCTTGTTAAACCTGTGGTCTCAAACAGAAAATTAAGTTAAAAAAATAAGAATAAAAATAAAATATACCGATAAATAGTACCTCACGTTCGTAAAAACTTCTAAATTGAGGTAACTTGCTAAGAATCAATATATAACCTGCAAAATATTTTTAAAATCTCGTTCAAACATAAATCACGTTAGTACAATATCATTCAAACAACAATTTCTGATTTTAATAATACCTTTGCTACTGAAATTTCTTCTAGCTTGAAAATACAAAAATTGATCCAATTTCGAGAAGCTGAATCTTCTATATTACATGGTTGCAAGCTGTACGTTACAAAAATCCACTCAACCTTTCCAAGCCACACTCTATGCACTCAACCTTTCCAAGATATTAAAAAAAATTTCACTTGGCACAAGATATACAAACAGATTTCAGTACATTCAAATGGGTGCCCAAGTGAAAAATTGTATCCAACCAAAAGTATAAAATAAAGTAGAATAATTAAGAATTAAGTACTGTAAAACAAATACACTAAATAGATATATACATAAAAGAAATCATTCAAAATTCATAGCACAATAAGTTTAAGACATAATTCTTGGTAGTTTATTTAATGACCACCAACGAACCATCACATTCAAGCAAGACCAATCAAAAAATTACTATATTCCAAACAAAATTTAGAATTATACGTGACTCATATACTGGTCGACCAATCTGTAAACCATAATGTAACATTTATATTTATATATTACATATTTATATAATAAATAATATATATATATATATATATATATGTTTAAATAAAATATCATATATTTATATATTTACATACATGTGTATATTATGTATAATATATAATAGATAATATAATATAACAATATATAATAATATGATATGATATGATATGTTATGATATGATGTGATGTGATGTGATATGATATGATATGAAATGATATACGACCTCCTTAATATAATAATATAATTATACCACCTCCTTAAATATTTGGAACCTAAAAATTAGCTCTCCTACTCGTATACCTAAGTATTCCCCTCTATTTCCCTTCCTAAATTTATCACAAAATCTAAACCTCATTACATTCTTACGTTCCTCTTCAGTCCAAGAAGTTTGCAACTTTTGTTAAACCAGTGTTCTCAAACAAAAAATTAAATTAAAATAATAAGAATAAAAAACAAAATATACCGATAAATAGTTCCTCATATTCGTAAAAACTTCTAAATTGAGCTAGCTTGCGAAAGAATCAATACAACCTGCAAAATATTTTTAAAATCATGTTCAAACTTAAATCGCATTAGTACAATATCATTCAAACATAGTAAACAATAATTTCTAATTTTAGTAATACATTTGCTACTGAATTTCTTCAAGCTTGAAATTACCAGGATTGATCCAATTTCGAGAAGCTGAATCTTTTATATTTTATCCCCATCTTCAGATTACACGATTGCAAATTGTACGTTACAAAAATTCACTCAACATTTTCAAGCTACACTTTATGCACTCAACCTTTCCAAGACATTAATAAAATTTTAACTTGGCACAACATATATAGACATACAAACAGAATTCAATACATTCAAATTGGTGCCCCAAGTGAAAAATTATATCCAACCAAAAGTTTAAAATAAAGTAGAATAATTAAGAATTAAGTACTGTAAAACAAATACACGAAATAGATATATATAAAGAAATCATTCAAAATCCATGTCACAATAAGTTTAAGACATAATTCTTGATAGTTTATTTAATGACCACCAACGAACCATCACATTCAAGCAAGACCAATCAAAAAAATTACTATATTTCAAACAATGTTTAGAATTATACGTGACTCATATATTGGTCGACCCATAAACCAATCTGTAAACCATAATATAACATATATTTATATTTATGTATTACATATTTATATAATAAATAATATGTATATGTTTAAATAACATATTATATATTTATATATTTACATACATAAGTATGTATATTATGTATAATATATAATAGATAATATAATATATATATATATAATATGATATCATATGATATTATATGTTATGTTTTGTTATGATGTGATATGATATGATATGTTATGATATGCTATGGTATGAAATGATATACCACCTACTTAATATAATATATAATATAGTAATATAATTATACTACCTCCTTAAATATTTGGAACCTAAAAATTAGTTCTCCTACTCCTATACCTATATACACCATCTATTTCCCTTCCTAAATTTATCACAAAATCTAAACCTCACTACATTCTTACGTCCCTCCTCTGTCCAAAAGAGTGGCAACTCTTGTTAAACCTGTGTTCTCAAACAGAAAATTAAGTTAAAAAAATAAGAATAAAAAATAAAATATACCGATAAATAGTACCTCATGTTCGTAAAAACTTCTAAATTGAGCGAGCTTGCTCAGAATCAATATAACCTGCAAAATATTTTTAAAATCTCGTTCAAAATTAAATCGTATTAGTACAATATCATTCAAACATATGCTAACAACAATTTCTGATTTTAATAATATCTTTGTTACTGAAATTTCTTCAAGCTTGAAAATACCAAAATTGATCCAATTTCGAGAAGCTGAATCTTCTATATTTTATCCCCATCCTCATTACATGGTTGCAAGTTGTACGTTACAAAAATTCACTCAACCTTTCTAAGCCACTCTATGCACTCAACATTTCCAAAATATTAACAAAATTTTTACTTGGCACAACATATACAAACAAATTTCAATACATTCAAATGGGTGCCCAAGTGAAAAATTGTACCCAACCATAAGTATAAAATAAAGTAGAATAATTAAGAATTAAGTATTGTAAAAAAAAACACTAAATAAATTTACATAAAATAAATCACTCAACATCCATATCACAATAAGTTTAAGACATAATTCTTGGTAGTTTATTCAATGACCACCAACGAACCATCACATTCAAGCAAGACCAATCAAAAAAATTTCTATTTTCCAAACAATGTTTAGAATTACACGTGACTCATAAACCAATCTGTAAACCATAATGTAACATATATTTATATTTATGTATTACATATTTATATAATAAATAATATGTACTTGTTTAAAAACATATTATATATTTACATACATACGTATGTATATTATGTATAATATATATTAGATAATAATATATATAATATGATATGTTATGTTATGATATGATATGTTATGATATGTTATGAAATGATATACAACCTCCTTAATATAATATATAATATAATAATATAATTCTACTATCTCTTTAAATTTTTGGAACCTAAAAATTAGCTCTTCTACTCCTATACCTAAGTACACCATCTATTTCCCTTCCTAAATTTATCATAAAATCTAAACCTCACTACATTCTTACGTCCCTCCACTGTCCAAAAAGGTTGCAACTCTTGTTAAACCTGTGGCCTCAAACAGAAAATTAAGTTAAAAAAATAAGAATAAAAAATAAAATATACCGATAAATAGTACCTCACGTTGAACTTGCTAAGAATCAATATATAACCTGCAAAATATTTTTAAAATGTCGTTCAAACATAAATCACGTTAGTAAAATATCATTCAAAAAACAATTTCTGATTTTAATAATACCTTTGTTACTGAAATTTCTTCTAGCTTGAAAATACAAAAATTGATCCAATTTCGAGAAGCTGAATCTTCTATATTACATGGTTGCAAGCTGTGCGTTACAAAAATCCACTTAACCTTTCCAAGCCACACTCTATGCACTCAACCTTTCCAAGATATAATAAAATTTTCACTTGGCACAACATATACAAACAGATTTCAGTACATTCAAATGGGTGCCCAAGTGAAAAATTGTATCCAACCAAAGTATAAAATAAAGTATAATAATTAAGAATTAAGTACTGTAAAACAAATACACTAAATAGATATACATAAAAGAAATCATTCAAAATTCATATCACAATAAGTTTAAGACATAATTCTTGGTAGTTTATTTAATGACCACCAACGAACCATCACATTCAAGCAAGACCAATCAAAAAATTACTATATTCCAAACAAAATTTAGAATTATACATGACTCATATACTGGTCGACCAATCTGTAAACCATAATGTAACATTTATATTTATATATTACATATTTATATAATAAATAATACATATATATATATATATATATATATATATATATATATATATATATATTTAAATAAAATATCATATATTTATATATATTTACATATATACGTATGTATATTATGTATAATATATAATAGATAATATAATATAACAATATATAATAATATGATATGATATGATATGTTATGATATGATGTGATGTGATGTGATATGATATGATATGAAATGATATACGACCTCCTTAATATAATAATATAATTATACCACCTCCTTAAATATTTGGAACCTAAAAATTAGCTCTCCTACTCCTATACCTAAGTATTCCCCTCTATTTCTCTTCCTAAATTTATTACAAAATCTAAACCTCATTACATTCTTACGTTCATCTTCAGTCCAAGAAGTTTGCAACTCTTGTTAAACCAGTGTTTTCAAACAAAAAATTAAAGTAAAACAATAAGAATAAAAACAAAATATACCGATAAATAGTTCCTCATATTCGTAAAAACTTCTAAATTGAGCGAGCTTGCGAAAGAATCAATACAACCTGCAAAATATTTTTAAAATCATGTTCAAACTTAAATCTCATTAGTACAATATCATTCAAACATAACAAACAATAATTTCTAATATTAGTAATACATTTGCTACTGAATTTCTTCAAGCTTGAAATTACCAGGATTGATCCAATTTCGAGAAGCTGAATCTTCTATATTTTATCCCCATTTTCAGATTACACGATTTCAAATTGTACGTTACAAAATTCACTCAACATTTTCAAGCTACACTTTATGCACTCAACCTTTCCAAGACATTAATAAAATTTTAACTTGGCACAACATATATAGACATACAAACAGAATTCAATACATTCAAATGAGTGCCCCAAGTGAAAAATTATATCCAACCAAAAGTTTAAAATAAAGTAGAATAATTAAGAATTAAGTACTGTAAAACAAATACACGAAATAGATATATATAAAAGAAATCATTCAAAATCCATATCACAATAAGTTTAAGACATAATTCTTTATAGTTTATTTAATGACCACCAACGAACCATCACATTCAAGCAAGACCAATCAAAAAAATTACTATATTTCAAACAATGTTTAGAATTATACGTGACTCATATATTGGTCGACCCATAAACCAATCTGTAAACCATAATATAACATATATTTATATTTATGTATTACATATTTATATAATAAATAATATGTATATGTTTAAATAACATATTATATATTTACATAATTACATACATAAGTATGTATATTATGTATAATATATAATAGATAATATAATATATATATATATATATATATATATAATATGATATGATATGATATGATATGATATTATATGTTATGTTATGTTATGTTATGATGTGATATGATATGATATGTTATGATATGATATGGTATGTAATGATATACCACCTACTTAATATAATATATAATATAGTAATATAATTATACCACCTCCTTAAATATTTGGAACCTAAAAATTAGCTCTCCTACTCCTATACCTATGTACACCATCTATTTCCCTTCCTAAATTTATCATAAAATCTAAACCTCACTACATTCTTACGTCCCTCCTTTGTCCAAAAGAGTTGCAACTCTTGTTAAACCTGTGTTCTTAAACAGAAAATGAAGTTAAAAAAATAAGAATAAAAAATAAAATATACCGATAAATAGTATCTCATGTTCGTAAAAACTTCTAAATTGAGCGAACTTGCTCAGAATCAATATAACCTGCAAAATATTTTTAAAATCTCGTTCAAACTTAAATCGTATTAGTACAATATCATTCAAACATATGCTAACAACAATTTTTTATTTTAATAATACCTTTGTAACTGAAATTTCTTCAAGGTTGAAAATACCAAAATTGATCCAATTTCGAGAAGCTGAATCTTCTATATTTTATCCCCATCCTCATTACATGGTTCCAAGCTGTACGTTACAAAAATTCACTCAACCTTTCTAAGCCACTCTATGCACTCTACAGTTCCAAAATATTAACAAAATTTTTACTTGGCACAACATATACAAACAGATTTCAATACATTCAAATGGGTGCCCAAGTGAAAAATTGTATCCAACCATAAGTATAAAATAAAGTAGAAAAATTAAGAATTAAGTATTGTAAAACAAAAAACACTAAATAGATTTACATAAAAGAAATCACTCAACATCCATATCACAATAAGTTTAAGACATAATTCTTGGTAGTTTATTCAATGACAACCAACGAACCATCACATTCAAGCAAGACCAATCAAAAAAATTTCTATATTCCAAACAATGTTAGAATTACACGTGACTCATAAACCAATCTGTAAACCATAATGTAACATATATTTATATTTATGTATTACATATTTATATAATAAATAATATGTACTTGTTTAAAAAACATATTATATATTTATATATTTACATACATACGTATATATATTATGTATACGTTAAGCTTCAAGAGCATAATTCTTAAATAGCATAATGCCTTAAATAGCATAATTTTATCAAACGACGTAGTTTTGTAAACACGCGGTGGCATTTTTGTAAATACCATGCACCGCGTATTTACAAAAATGTCACCGCGTGTTTACAAAACTACGTCGTTTTGATAAATTATGCTATTCAAGGCATTATGCTATTTAAGAATTATGCTCTTGAAGCTTCCCGATTATGTAATAGATATATATATATATATATATATATATATATATATATATATATTATCTATTATATATAATATGATATGTTATGATATGATATGAATTGATATACCACCTCCTTAATATAATATATAATATAATAAAATAATTCTACTACCTCCTTAAATATTTAGAACCTAAAAATTAGCTCTCCTACTCCTATACCTAAGTACACCATCTATTTCTCTTCCTAAATTTATCATAAAATCTAAACCTCACTACATTCTTACGTCCCTCCTCTGTCCAAAAAGGTTGCAACTCTTGTTAAACCTGTGGTCTCAAACAGAAAATTAAGTTAAAAAAATAAGAATAAAAAATAAAATATACCGATAAATAGTACCTCACATTCGTAAAAACTTCAAAATTGAGCGAACTTGCTAAGAATCAATATATAACATGCAAAATATTTTTAAAATATCATTCAAATATAAATCACGTTAGTACAATATCATTCAAACAACAATTTCTAATTTTAATAATACCTTTGTTACTGAAATTTCTTCTAGCTTGAAAATACAAAAATTGATCCAATTTCGAGAAGCTGAATCTTCTATATTACATGGTTGCAAGTTGTACGTTACAAAAATCCACTCAACCTTTCTAAGCCACACTTTATGCACTCAACCTTTCCAAGATATTAACAAAATTTTCACTTGGCACAACATATACAAACAGATTTCAATACATTCAAATGGGTGCCCAAGTGAAAAATTGTATCCAACCAAATGTATAAAATAAATTAAATAATTAAGAATTAAGTACTGTAAAACAAATACACTAAATAGATATACATAAAAGAAATCATTCAAAATCCATATCACAATAAGTTTAAGACATAATTCTTGGTAGTTTATTTAATGACCACAACGAACCATCACATTCAAGCCAAGACCAATCAAAAAAATTACTATATTCCAAACAAATTTAGAATTATACGTGACTCATATACTGGTCGACCCATAAACCAATCTCTAAGCCATAATGTAACATTTATATTTATATATTACATATTTATATAATAATAATACATTCTATATATATATATATATGTTTAAATAAAATATCATATATTTATATATTTACATACATACGTATGTATATTATGTATAATATATAATAGATAATATAATATAACAATATATAATGATATGATATGATATGTTATGATATGTTGTGATGTGATATGATATGATATGATATGATATACGACCTCCTTAATATAATAATATAATTATATCACCTCCTTAAATATTTGGAACCTAAAAATTAGCTCCCCTACTCCTATACCTAAGTATTTCCCCTCTATTTCCCTTCCTAAATTTATCACAAAATCTAAACCTCATTACATTCTTACGTTCCTTTTTGTCCAAGAAGTTTGCAACTCTTGTTAAACCAGTGTTCTCAAACAAAAAATTAAATTAAAACAATAAGAATAAAAAACAAAATATATTGATAAATAGTACCTCATATTCGTAAAAACTTCTAATTGAGCGAGCTTGCGAAGAATCAATACAACCTGCAAAAAAATTTAAAATCATGTTCAAACTTAAATCGCATTAGTACAATATCATTCAAACATAGCAAACAATAATTTCTAATTTTAGTAATACATTTGCTACTGAATTTCTTCAAGCTTGAATTATCAGGATTGATCCAATTTCGAGAAGCTGAATCTTCTATATTTTATCCCCATCTTCAGATTACACGATTGACAAATTGTACGTTACAAAATTCACTCAACATTTTCAAGCTACACTTTATGCACTCAACCTTTCCAAGACATTAATAAAATTTTCACTTGGCACAACATATATAGACATACAAACAGAATTCAATACATTCAAATGGGTGCCCCAAGTGAAAATTATATCCAACCAAAAGTTTAAAATAAAGTAGAATAATTAAGAATTAAGTACTGTAAAACAAATACACGAAATAGATATATATAAAAGAAATCATTCAAAATCCATGTCACAATAAGTTTAAGACATAATTCTTGAAAGTTTATTTAATGACCACCACGAACCATCACATTCAAGCAAGACCAATCAAAAAATTACTATATTTCAAATAATGTTTAGAATTATACGTGACTCATATATTGGCGACCCATAAACCAATCTATAAACCATACTATAACATATATTTATATTTATGTATTACATATTTATATATATAATAATATGTATATGTGTAAATAACATATTATATATTTATATATTTACATACATAAGTATGTATATTATGTATAATATATAATAGATTAATATAATATAATATAATATAATATATATATATTATATATATAATATGATATGATATGATATATATGATATGATATTATATATGATCTGTTATGTTTATGTTAGTTATGATGTGATATGATATGATATGTTATGATTTGATATGAAATGATATACCACCTACTTAATATAATATATAATATAGTAATATAATTACCACCTCCTAAATATTGGGAACCTAAAAATTAGCTCTCCTACTCCTATACCCTAAGTAACACCATCTATTTTCCTTCCTAAATTATCATAAAATCTAAACCTCACTACATTCTTACGTCCCTCCTCTGTCCAAAAGAGTTGCAACTCTTGTTAAACCTGTGTTCTCAAACAAAAATTAAGTTAAAAAATAAGAATAAAAAATATAATATACCGATAAATAGTACCTCATGTTCGTAAAAACTTTCTAAATTGAGCATGCTTGCTCAGAATCAATATAACCTGCAAAATATTTTTAAAATCTCGTTCAAACTTAAATCGTATTAGTACAATATCATTCAAACATATGCTAACAACAATTTCTGATTTTAATAATACCTTTGTTACTGAAATTTCTTCAAGCTTGAAAATACCAAAATTGATCCAATTTCGAGAAGCTGAATCTTCTATATTTTATCCCCATCCTCATTACATGGTTTTAAGTTGTACGTTACAAAAATTCACTCAACCTTTCCTAAGCCACTCTATGCACTTCAACATTTCCAAAATATTAAAAAAATTTCACTTGGACAACATATACAAACAGATTTCAATACATTCAAATGGGTGTCCAAGTGAAAAATTGTATCCAACCCATAAGTATAAAATAAGTAGAATAATTAAGAATTAAGTATTGTAAACCAAAAAACACTAAATAGATTACATAAAAGAAATCACTCAACACCCATATCACAATAAGTTTAAGACAAATTCTTGGTAGTTTATTCAATGACCACCAACGAACCATCACATTCAAGCAAGACCAATCAAAAAATTTCTATATTCCAAAACAATGTTTAGAATTACACGTGAATCATAAACCAATCTGCAAACCATAATGTAACATATATTTATATTTATGTATTACATATTTATATAATAAATAATATGTACATGTTTAAAAAACATATTATATATTTATGTAAATGTATGTATATTATGTATAATATATAATAGATAATATATATATATAATTAAACAAAATTCATTTTGAATCTTTTATTTGACAAAGCACAAGAACGGTTCAGATTCATTCTAACTTAATTTTTTCAACTTAATCTAAAGGCTCATATTTCTTCCCGCCCAAATCAAATTCACTCATACCACCATACTCTCTCTCATGTTCACACAAAAATCTTTCTCTCTCTTCTCTTCTTTCACCACACACACAAAAATAAATAATAATAGTACTCAAAATAAATATAATAATAATAATAATAGTATTAATAATAATTATAATAGTACTAATAATAGAAATAATAATAATTATCTATTATAATAGTAATAGAAATAATAATAATAATAATAATAATAATAATAATAATCTATATAATAAAGATTCTGATTCATTCTAATTGATTTGAGCGGGAAAGCACAAGTACAGTTCAGATTCATTCTAATTTTAATCAAAATAATTATAATTATATATAATAATAATATTCTTATATAGTAATAATATACTAGTAATAAAGTAATAATAATTATAATAAAATTAATATTAATATTAATATTAATATTAAAATTAAATTTTATAAACATAATAGTAATAATAACAATAATAATAACAACAACAACAATAATAATAATTATTGTGGTGGTGTGGTGAATTATGATAATTTTTATTGATAATTGTAAATTTTGTAGACAAGTTTAATTTTTTCTGGATATCCATTTTTAAAGGAAAATTAATTATTGTGGTAGTTGGAAAATTATGATAATTATTATGTCTAATTTTAAGTTGTAAAGAGTCTTTAGGTAATAAAATATTTTTCGAATTTTAATCTAATTTTTCGTTACGCCGTGCCTTCAGGCACGGGCAATTACTAGTATATATATAATATGATATGTTATGATATGATATGTTTTGATATGATATGATATGAAATGATATATCACCTCCTTAATATAATATATAATATAATAATATAATTCTACTACCTCTTTAAATTTTTCTAACCTAAAAATTAGCTCTCCTACTCCAATACCTAAGTACACCATCTATTTCTCTTCCTAAATTTATCATAAAATCTAAACCTCACTACATTCTTACGTCCCTCCTCTGTCCAAAAAGGTTGCAACTCTTGTTACAACCCCTGTGGTCTCAAACAGAAATTTAAGTAAAAAAATAAGAATAAAAAACAAAATATACCGATAAATAGTACCTCACGTTCGTAAAATCTCTAAATTGAGCGAACTTGCTAAGAATCAATATATTACCTGCAAAATATTTTTAAAATCCTGTTCAAACATAAATCACGTTAGTACAATATCATTCAAACAACAATTTCTGATTCTTAATAATACCTTTGTTACTGAAATTTCTTCCGGCTTGAAAATACAAAAATTGATCCAATTTCGAGAAGCTGAATCTTATATTACATGGTTGCAAGCTGTACGTTACAAAAATCCACTCAACATTTCCAAGCCACACTCTATGCACTCAACATTTCCAAGATATTAACAAAATTTTCACTTGGCACAACATATACCAACATATTTCAATACATTCAAATGGGTGCCCAAGTGAAAAATTGTATCCAACCAAAAGTAAAAATAAAGTAAAATAATTAAGAATTAAGTACTGTAAAACAAATACACTAAATAGATATACATAAAAGAAATCATTCAAAATTCATATCACAACAAGTTTAAGACATAATTCTTGGTAGTTTATTTAATGACCACCAAACGAACCATCACATTCAAGCAAGACCAATCAAAAATTACTATATTCCAAACAAAACTTAGAATTATACGTTACTCATATACTGGTCGACCCATAAACCAATCTGTAAACCAAAATGTAACATTTATATTTATATATACATATTTATAATAAATAATATATATATATATATATATGTTTAAATAAAATATCATATATTTATATATTTACATACATACGTATGTATATTATGTATAATATATAATAGAATATAATATAACAATATATAATAATATGATATGATATGATATGATATGATATGATATGATATGTTGTGATATGATATGATATGATATGATACGACCTCCTTAAATAATATAATTATACCACCTCCTTAAATATTTGGAACATAAAAATTAGCTCTCTTACTCTTATACCTAAGTATTCCCCTCTATTTCCCTTCCTAAATTTATCACAAAATCTAAACCTCATTACATTCTTACGATCTTCTTCTGTCCAAGAAGTTTGCAACTCTTGTTAAACCAGTGTTCTCAAACAAAAAATTAAATTAAAACAATAAGAATTAAAAACAAAATATACCGATAAATAGTACCTCATATTCGAAAACTTCTAAATTGAGCGAGCTTGCGAAAGAATCAATACAACCTGCAAAATATTTTTAAAATCATGTTCAAACTTAAATCGCATTAGTACAATATCATTCAAACATAGAAAACAATAATTTCTAATTTTAGTAATACATTTGCTACTGAATTTCTTCAAGCTTGAAATTACCAGGATTGATCCAATTTCGAGAAGCTGAATCTTCTATATTTTATCCCCATCTTCATATTACACGATTGCAAATTGTACGTTACAAAAATTCACTTAACATTTCAAGCTACACTTTATGCACTCACCTTTCCAAGACATTAACAAAATTTTCACTTGACACCATATATAGACATACAAACAGAATTCAATACATTTAAATGGGTGCCCCAGTGAAAAA